>PVIU01004416.1:0-127392 GCA_004026605.1 Ondatra zibethicus | reverse complement strand
TCAACTACTGACAAAATACGTAGTATCCAGAAATGGATAAGCAGAATTGTCAAATCTTACCAAGATAGGGTAAGATGGTTTTGAAAAATTTCTTGCCTTTAAAAATAATCTGTCAGTTATTCTAGGACTTAGCCAAAGTTGGTTGCTTCAATGCTGCAAACGTGACTTTGGGTGATTGCCCAGGTAGCCAGTTGTCTCTGTGATTTGTTGCATATTTTGGAAGTTGTTTGATTGCACTTCCTAATTACTCAGGTAACATTATTTCCCTTCTCAGATCTTCGATGGGGTTGAAGACTAGATAAATGTGGTTACTTTCCTCTCATGACTTGGCCAAGTTATTTATTATACAAGACTTAAGCTAGTTAGAATAGGATGTTTGTTTTTATTGTATATAATTTTGTAGTAGGTTTAGAACTCTCTTACTTAAACAAAAGGGGGAGGTGCTGCAGGAGCTCCTTCCATTCCTTCAGCCAATAGCCTTTAAGATACCAGCCCACTGGGGCATGGTCTCTTTAATTTTAAAAAGTGGCGGCAGCCCTCCACTCACTCTCTTGCTTCCAGCTCCTGTTCAGACTGCTAGAATCTCTGTTTCCTGTTTGCAACGAGAGGACTGTGGTTTGGAACATTGATCTATAAGTATTTTCCCCTCCAATAAACAACCCCTTTTAATAATAATTTCCAAACTGGTGTGGGATTGTTTTGTGGCATTAGGACGTACACATGAATGCATTTCCACATAGCCCCTCTCACAGAGGCCATCCACTTTGTTTTCTAAGACAGGATATCTCATTGTCTTGGAGTTCACTGATTTGGAAGCTAGGTGGCTACCAAACTCCAGTGATCTGTGCATCTCTGCCTCCCCTGCACTGGGGAGTACATTCAAATGTGGGATTTGAGATTCTGTGTTAATATTCTAATGAGATGAGTGAGTGTCACCCACAGTTAGGTTTTAGTCAAACTCTGGATGGAAATAATGTTATAAACTTCCCAGAGAGCATAAAATATTCTCCTATATTTTCTATTCTAGGGAATAATCTTAAATATGAATACTTATATATTAAGATGATTACCAAAGTTATTCATAATAGTGGAAAAACATCTAAAAATAGTGAGGGATCTTTTGATATGAGAGATTGCTCTTGATGTGACATTGAGAGGAGTTAAAAAATATTATAACATGTTTTGAATATACACATGTATACCCACAGACTTACATGTACACAGATACATGTTTCACAGTACAAACACACAGACACTCTGACACACATACATGCACACACAGACACAAATGTCTGTCTCAAGCCCATACATGCACATCCCAACATCCACACACTTACACACATACTCATATATTGAAATCATACATGAATATATACACACATTCTCTCTCATAAATAACACATGCACAAAGACAAGAACATATTCATACTTGCATATTCATATACACTCACATTCACAGTCCCCCACACTTCCACATACTCTCATACACATGTATACACAAAAAACTCATGTGTGCACACACATATACACAAATGAAGAAAAGCTAGGAAGGGACAAATATGAAAGTGAGATGGCCTTCCTCAGAATTGGCTTCTTCACTCTGTCTAAACCAAATACTCATATTTTCCTCTATACAATCTTGTTTTTTTATATTTATAAAAAGACAGTTATTTATCTCCTTGTCAAATATATCTTCCTTTCAAGAAAGTACAGAAGCTATTACATATGAATAGTACTTCTTGAAAAATTTCTGCACCCTGATAAGCTTCTCCACTGATGCAATAATCCAAATCAGACCAAATCAAACTGAATTAGAAAAAGTCCAGGTTTAATGGATACCAGTGCTCCCCGATGGTTTTCTAGCCCCCACAGAGAGGAGCAGGAGAAGGAAGACTGGAAAACCACATGTTTGTTCTCTGGGGTGCACCTTAAATACCCTGTGGGAGTGGTCTTGAACATCTCTGTGGAGGGGTCGGTCATTGTTTGACAGGCTTTCTCAGGGTGGAGTCTGGACTGAGGCAACTCCCAGGGGAGGGGGCTTGGGATGGAACTTCCAGCCAAACATTCCAGATTCTTTGAATATAAGGATTCCAGGGGCTGGGAATGAAGCCTTAACACAAACATTCCATACTGGGGTGATGCTTCCAACCAAATACTTCTATTTCATTAGAAGACAGTTATGATGAATCTAGTTTTGAAGATGATTGTAGCTTGATAGAAAATATCCCCGTAGACTCATGAGTTTAAGACTTGCTTCCCATCCCTGAGATGTTCAGAGTTGTAGCCAGACAGAGTTTACTAGGTCATGATGCCTTAACCCCATCAATGGGTCATAGCTTCCTGGGTTTGTGCCATAGTTGTTTCTCTGAATGGGGCTTTGTATTGAAGTCTTGAATCAAAGCATCATGACTCCATCACAAGATGAGGCCTCCTAACATTCCCTTGTGGAAGGAGCCAGGAGTCTCATGAATCTTGCTAAGATACTCAGAAGGCCCCTCTTATCCCTAATGTTATATAAGAAGTAAACAGTTGACTGTGTTGGGACTCTTTAGTATTGTAGCTGCTCCAATGCTGTCCTGAGATCACCTTCTGATGACTTATCCTGCTACTGTATTTTGCTGGCACAGCTGCTTTTGAATAATCCATGTTCCTATAAGTCACCCCAACAAACTCATTGTTTTACTAATCTAGACTTGGATGGAATGGATTCTTTAACTTTTTGGTGCGTAATCTTGTATTTCAGATTCTCTCTCTACTGGAAAAGTAAATCAACAATTTGGTATTTGAATAGAGCTTCAACACAGCCAAATAGGAGTCTCAGTGGAACAGTTGCATGGCCTCTGCTATGAGTGATAAAGCACACAAGTAGGCACCATCTGAAAGTGGGACATCTGTGGTGGAAATCTCCACACAGCTAGATTTCCACATGTCCTGTGAGATGGCATGTCTTCTTATTATTGTGGTAGCTCTATGGTCCCTACTAAAGGTGGTAAGATATGCAGAGGAGATTGAGATGTTTGTACAGAGGAAACCTGTCCTCATAAGAGACAACTTGCAAGAGAAAATATATAGGCAAGAGGCATCCTGCATGTTTGCCTCTAATTTGGCAGATAAACTAGGTGTGAGAAGGGTGAAACTATAAGCAGGGGGAGCAAGAAAGCACTGAACACAGCCATTCTCAATGGAGAAAGAGAACAGTTTTTTAAAAACTGCTGGTCAGGTTCCTGTGATGAGGACAGCGATCCAGAGGGGTGAGTGTGTGCGCCAGAAGGATGAGTGTGTGCGCACCTTGTCGGAAGATCCCCAAAAGGGAGTGAGGGCACATACAGCTCCTGCTACAGGGCCTTCTTTGTTCCACACGACCCTGCCCTCACCCCCCAAGTTCACCCTTTCCTCTGCAGGGGCCCTTGGCCCACCAGGAGTCCCTGTTCCTATGCTGAGGACAGTGATCCAGAGGGGTGATTGTGTGCCCTCCCCGCCAGAAGGTCCCCGGAAGGAAGTGCAGGGCAACTACAGGTCCTGCTGCAGGGGCTTCTTTGTTCCACAAGTCCCTGCCACCCCCAAGCCTGCCCTATTGTCTGCAAGGTCCTTAGCCCAGGAACAGATCTTGCCCCTGCACTGAGGAAATCTAGCCAGAGGGCACTCCTTTCCATCTTCGAGGTCCTTAGATCCACCAGTACAACTGGCTCCAGTGCCGTGGGGCCCTAAGAAAGGACAGACCAAGAAAATTCTCCAAGTACACTGTCATTCACAGAAAAGATTAGATCAAGATGCCAAGACTCTCCTGGCTGTATTTGAAGGAAAAGATGGGCAGGCACCAATGCAAGAATTCCTCCAACAACGTGAGAAGCATCATGACAACACCAGTATCCAGTGACCACGCAACAAGAAGACTTCAACAAACTATTTCAGAAGAAGTAGAAGAAATTGACTTTAAATGTAACATTATGAAAATAATAGAGGCCCTTAAACAGGATGTGAAAACCTCCTTTAAAGAAATGGAGAAGACAAACAAAAAGGTAGAAGAAATGAATAAAGCTCTCAAAGATACCCAAGAAAACCAAAAAAAAAAAAAAAAGCAATCAAACAGGTAATGGAAACAGTTCAAGAATTGAAAAATGAACTGAAGGTAATGAAGAAAACACAAACCGAGGGAAAGCTGGATATGGAAAATCTGTGTAAACGAACAGGAACTACAGAGACAAGTATAACCAACAGAATACAAGAGATAGAAGAATCTCAGACGTTGAAGATACTATAGAGGAAATAAACTCATTGATTAAAGAAAACAACAAATCCAACAAATTCTTAACAAAAAAAGAAAATCTGGGACACCATAAAAAGAGCAAATCTAAGAATAACAGGGGTAGAAGAAGGAGAAGAAGTACAGCTCAAAGGCCCAGAAAATATATTCTGCAAAATTATAGAAGAAAACTTTCCCAACCTAAAGAAAGATAATCCTATGAAGGTACAAGAAGCATACAGAACACCAAATAGATGGATCGAAAAAAAATCCCCTTGCCATATAATAATCAAAAGACAAAACATACAGAATAAATAAAGAATATTAAGAGCTGCAAAGGAAAAAGGGCAAGTAACATATAAGGGTAAACCTATCAGAATTACACCTGACTTCTCTATGGAAACCATGAAAGCCAGAAGGTCTTGGATAGATGTGCTGCAGAAACTAAGAGACCACGGGTGCAAGCCCAGACTACTATACCCAGCAAAGCTTTCATTCACCATCAATGGAGAAAACAAGATATTCCAGGACAAAAACATATTTAAACAATATGTAGCCACAAACCCAGCCTTACAGAAAGTACTAGAAGGTAAACCACAAACCAAGGAAGCCAACAATACCCACAATAGCACAGACATCTGACAACTCTCCACCATCACAACTCAAAGAAGGGAAACACACAAACATTACTACCAAAAAAATAAATGGAGTTAACAACCACTGGTCATTAATATCACTTAATATCAATGGACTCCATTCCCCTATAAAAGGACACATGTTAAGAGAATGGATACAAAAAAGGATCCAACATTCTGCTGTTTACAAGAAACACACCTCAACCACAAAGACAGACATTATCTCAGAGCAAAGTGTTGGGAAAAGGTTTTCCAATCAAATGCACCTAAGGAACAAGTGGGTGTGGCTATACTAATATCTAACTAAATTGATTACAAACTAAAATCAACCAGAAGAGACGGAGAAGGAGACTTTATACACATAACAGGAACAATTCATCAGGAGGAAATCTCAATCCTGAATATCTACACCACTAATATAAAAGTAGTCACATATGTAAAAGAAACACTACTAGATCTCAAAACACACATCAAACCCCACACTCTAATAGTAGGAGATTTCAACACTTCTCTCTCACCAATGGACAAGTCAACCAGACAGAACCTTAACAGAGAAATACGAGAACTAACAGATATGATGAACCAAATGGACTTAATAGACATCTATAGAACATTCCACCCAAAAAAGAAAGAATATACCTTCTTCTCAGCATCTTATGGAACCTTCTCGAATATTGATCACATACTCAGTAACAACACAAACATCAACAATACAAAAAAAAAATGGAGTAACCGCCTGTGTCTTAACAGATCACCAGGGAGTAAAGTTAGAATGTAACAACAATTCCACCCCCAGAGAGCCTACAAACTCATGGAAACTGAACAGTCAACTACTGAACCACTCCTGGGTCAAGGAAGAAATAAAAAAAGAAATTAAAGTCTTCCTTGAATTCTATGAAAATAAGGAAACAACATACCCAAAACTATGGGACACTATGAAAGCAGTGCTAAGAGGAAAGTTTATAGCACTGAGTGCACACATAAAGAAAACGGAGAAAGCATACATTAGTGACTTAATAGCACACCTGAAAGCTCTAGAAAAAAGAGAAGCAGACTCACCCAGTAGTAGAAGACTGGAAATAATCAAACTGAGGGATGAAATCAACAAAATAGCAACACAGAAAACAATCCAAAAAATCAATGAAAGAAAGAGCTGGTTCCTTGAGAAAATCAACAAGATTGACAAACTTTTTTTCAAACTAATCAAAAGGCAGAGAGAGAACATGAAAATTAACAAGATCAGAAATGAAAAAGGGGACATAACAACAGACTTTGAGGAAATTCAGAGAATCATTAGGTCTTACTATGAAAGCCTGTATGCCACAAAATTGGAAAATATAAAAGAAATGAACACTTTTCTAGTAAAATACCATATGCTGAAATTAAATCAAGATCAGGTGAACAATTTAAATAGACCTATAAGTCGCGAGGAAATAGAAGCTGTCATCAAAAACCTCCCTACCAAAAAAAGTCCAGGATCAGATGGTTTTAATGCAGAATTCTACCAGGACTTCCAAGAAGAGCTAATACCTATACTCCTTAATGTCTTTCACATAATAGAAAGAAGAGTCATTTCCCAACTGTTTTTATGAAGCTACAATTACCCTGATACCAAAAACCAGATGGAGCAGAGTATGTATGATCTGACTATCTTTAAGCATTGTATACATTACTTAATAAAACATTTCTAAAAAGCCGAAAAAAAAGCAATATACAGCAAGCCGATAGGTAATGACAAGTTAAATGGAGAGAAACTCAAAGGGATTCCACTAAAATCAGGAACAAGACAAGGCTGTCCACTCTCTCCATATCTCTTTAATATAGTGTTGAAGTTCTAGCAATAGCAATAAGACAACATAAGGAGATCAAGGCGATTCAAATTGGAAAGGAAGAAGTCAAACTTTCATTATTTGCAGATGATATGATAGTGTACATAAGTGACCCCAAAAACTCTTCCAAAGAACTCCTACAGCAGATAAATACCTTCAGTGAAGTGGCAGGATACAAGATCAACTCAAAAAAATCAATAGCCCTCCTATACACAAAGGATAAAGAAGCAGAGAGGGAAATCAGAGAAATATCACCTTTCATGATAGCCCAAAATAGCATAAAGTATCTTGGGGGTAACACTAACCAAGGAAGTGAAAGATCTATTTGACAAGAACTTTAAGGCCTTGAAGAAAGAATTGAGGATGATACCAGAAAATGGAAGGAGATCCCATGCTCTAGAATTGGTAGGATCAATATAGTAAAAATGGCAATTCTACCAAAGGCAATCTATAGATTCAATGCAATCCCCATCAAAATCCCAACAAAATTCTTCATAGACCTTGAGAGAACAATAACTAAGTTTAATGGGAAAACAAAAAGCCCAGGATAGCCGAAACAATCCTATACAATAAAGGAACTTCTGGAGGCATCACCATCCCTGACATCAAACTCTATTACAGAGCTACAGTAATGAAAACAGCTTGGTATTGGCATAAAAACAGAGATGTTGACCAATGGAATCGAATCGAAGTCCTGGATATTAATCCACAAACCTATGAACACCTCATATTTGACAAAGAAGCTAAAATATACAACGGAAGAAAGAGAGCATCTTTAACAAATGGTGCTGGCATAACTGGATGTCAACCTGTAGGAGAATGAAAATAGATCCATATCTATCACCATGCACAAAACTCAAGTCCAAATGGATTAAAGACCTTAATATAAATCTGACCACACTGAACCTGGTAGAAGAGAAAGTAGGAAGTAGCCAGCAATACAGGGGCACAGGAGACCACTTCCTATGTATAACCCCAGTGGCACAGACAATAAGAGCAACAATGAATAAATGGGACCTCCTGAAACTGAGAAGCTTCTGTAAAGCAAAGGACAAAATCATTAAGAGGCAAAGGCATCCTACTGAATGGGAGAAGATCTTCACCAACCCCACATCAGACAAAGGTCTGATCTCCAAAATATATAAAGAAGTCAAGAAACTAGAGATTAAAATTCTAAATAACCCAATTAAAAAATGGGGTAATTATTTGAACAGAGAATTTTCAATAGAAGAAGTTCAAATGGCCAAAAGATACTTAAGGTTATGTTCAACTTCCTCAGCAATCAGGGAAATGCAAATCAAAACAACTGTGAGATACCATCTTATACCTGTTAGAATGGCTAAAATCAAAAACACCAAGGATAGCCTATGCTGGAGAGGATGTGGAGTAAGGGGAACACTCATCCATTGCTGGTGGGAATGTAAACTTGTGCAACCACTTTGGAAATCAGTGTGGTGGTTTCTCAGGAAATTCGGGATCAACCTGCCTCAGGATCCAGGAATACCACTCTTGGGAATATACCCAAGACATGCCCAATCATACCACAAAAGCATTTGTTCAACTATATTCATAGCAGCATTATTTGTAATAGCCAGAACCTGGAAACAACCTAGGTTTCCCTCAATGGAAGAATGGATAAAGAAAGTATGGAATATATACACATTAGAGTACTTCTTAGGGGTAAAAAACAATGACATCTTGAATTTTGCATGCAAATGGATGGAAATAGAAAACACTATCCTTAGTGAAATAACCCAGATCCCAAAAGATGAATATGGTATGTATTCACTCATTAGTGGACTCTAGCTGTAAACAAAGGACATTAAGCCTATAGTTCACAAACCGAGAGCAGCCAAATAGCAAGGTGAACCCAAAGAAAAACATATATAGATCCACCTGGAAATTGGAAGGAAACAAGATTGCAGCACCAAAGTTTGGAGCACGGGGGCAGAGGTAGTGGTGAGGGTGGGGTTGGGGGAAGGGTAGAGGGGGAAGGAGATGGGAGAAGGGAAGGACTGGGGAGATCTTGGGGGAGTGGGAGGGTGGAGATGGAGGAAGGGCAGATATTGGAGCAGGGAGGAAGATATCTACATTAAGGGAGCCATTTTAGGGTTGTCAAGACACTGGGCTCTAGAGGGGATCCCAGGTGTACATGGGGATGTCCCCAGCTATGTCCTTGGGCAGCAGAGGAGAGGGTGCCTGAACTGGCCTTTTCCCATAGTCACACTGATGAATGTCTTGAAAATCACCATAGAACCTTTGTCCGGCGATGGATGGAGATAGAATCAGAGACCCACATCAGAGCACTGGACTGAGCTCCCAAGGTCCAGTTGAAGAGCAGATGGAGGGAGAAGATGAGCAAGGTAGTCAGGATCGCGAGGGGTTGGTTCATCCACTGAGACAGTGTGCCTGATCTAATGGGAGCTCACCAAATCCAGCTGGACTGGGACTGAACGAGCATGTAATCAAACCAGACTCTCTGAATGTGGCTGCTAATGGGGGTGGACTGAGAAGCCATCGATAATGGCACTGGGACTTCTCTTCTGCATGTATTGAGTTTTTGGGACCCTAGTTTACTTGGATGCACACCTGGCCTGGTTGGGATGGAGGGGGGAGGGCCTTCGACTTCCCACAGGGCAGGGTACCTTGTCCTCTCTTAAGGATGGAAGGGGAGTGATGAGGTTTAGAGGGGGTGCGGGAAGGGAATGGGAGAAGGGGAGGAAGTGTAAAGTTTTGAATGGAAAAATATAAAAAAAACAAAAGAAACAAAACAACAAAAAATAATACAAATAGAATAAGATTAAAAAAACCTGCTGTTCACATTGTATAGTTGAGGACAACATCCAGCTACAAAACTTTGTTGCATATTGTAAGGGTGTATGATGAGGGAGAGAGCAGCTTAGACATTGAACAGCCAGATGGGTACCATGGGGAACCTGTTAGACATAGGAAGTGCTGCCAGCGGAGGTCAGACCTGTTCAGGTGCTGCCAGCTGTGGTCAGGAGTATTCAGGTGCCATTAAGGGCTTCTAAGAAATGTTTTAGGTTTCTGTTCCCTGGCAAAACCCAATCTAGGTTAGACCCAGACCTAAAATATTGCAATCTTCACTGCCATTTGAGGGTCTGCTTTGTCACCTAACGGAAATGAATGTACAGCTTTATTGTTTCTTACAGTCTGGGTTGGAATAGGTCATGAGGGAAAGTAGACAAAGAGGCCTGTTGAGGTCACTTGAAAGCAAATGTGTCAAGCCAAGGGCTCCCAGGAAAAGAAATTGACAAGAAGCCAAATGCTGGACCTGTGAACTACTGGAAACCTTTAAAGTCTGAATAACAGCTGAGTGAGATGCACAGGCAGTTTTCACAACACTCTTTCCTATATAGAGGAAGGAGACTTTATGGGGTGGATCTATCTCAGCCTTCCTCCCCCAGCAGCCACCTGCCTTTGAGAACTATTCAGGGCAACAGGAGGTTCCATGTTGAATTGCAGATTTGTGAATCCCCTGCTAAGGTGCAGAGCACCTGGGATTTGTATGCTGGAACCAAGTGTATTTTAGTTCATGACACCTTCAAAAACACCATCATCGATGGGAAGAAAGGGGTGGACATGGAGAGAGAATGGTACTAGTGAAAAAGAAAAGGCTTGTCCTAGAGGTAAATGATTATCTCCTAGAGAGTATAGTTTGTACATTTTCCCCTTATTTCTGGGCTTGGATGTACTGCTGGGATACACCTTATGTACCACCACTGGAGAGTTTTTTGCTTGATGGTACAGATGGTAGGAGCAGTCCTCTGTGGTCTTGATACTGTGGATTTGAGAGCCTCTTTACTTTGACAGACAGATGTGTTTGGTAAAGAGGTCATGCTGACATGGGGAATGCTTCCGAGTTATAAAGATTTGGATAAGGTAGTATTCTACACCCATGCCACCATAGCCAACATTGTTCTTCTGACATCACAACTGATACAAGTTGTGGGCTCTTTTAAATACTTCTTTGGATCTTACTAATGTGTTTCCCCTTGTTTTCTTTTAGGTACGTAATATAAAAACCATTTTGAATTTGCTTGGAACAAAAAACAGCAAACCTCTAGAGATCTGCCCATTCTACTTAAAAAGGTTCATTACATAATGCTAAATTCTTTATGTCTCATGGATTTGTAAAAGAATCAGAAAAAAGCAGTAAAAGTAGCATTTGGAGACTTGAACAGGGAAGGCACCCTGTGTGGGTGGAAGCAGGAACTCCCAGAAGATTTGAGGCTGTTCTGTCTAAATCCCAGTGCCAGGAGTAGGCTGGCTCCATATGGGCTGTTATTGATGGGGAGTCTTGATACCCACACATAATCCAGGTTATGCTACTGCTGTTGGTTCCGTGCCAGAACTCTATGATAAATTCTTACCATTGCTTGTAGGACATGGAGAAATCAAGCTAGTATCCAACTAGAGCCTCAATCCCACTGGCTTGTGTTTGGAGTGCCAGAAGTGCTGGGAGAGAATGATCATCAGTGGCCCTGTTTGGTTCCTGATGCTATCTAGATGCTACACTTTAAGCAATCCAGGCAAAATGTGCTTCCTTCCAATAATGGCATGGCTGCTATGGAGGTAAACAACTGCTGCTTTCTAAATACATGCAAGGATGCTTCACAGGAAGGAACATGCTGGTGTTGTAAGTGAAGACAAGCCCTGAGGTTAGGAAAATCACAGGCCACAAAGAGGAGACTGAAGATACTTTTTTTGTTAGGTGCATATGGTGTTCCAGCCAGAATTGCCTTCTACACATTTATGTTATGACTGTAGATTATAGCTGCTGCTAGCCACATTCACTGAAAAAATTCATAGTAGGTTGAGCTACTAGAAATGAGTAGCTGAATCCTTGGCATAGCATCCTAGTGACTGGCCCTGAATGAAAATATCATATACCCCATAGGTGACTCAGGGAATATTGCAGATGAGGGAATAGGGCAGAATTAATATTAAAGCAAGAGGAAAGGATAGAGTATTTTGCAGTTGTTTCTTTTTTCTGCATTGGATATGATTAATGTACCTGTGATCATTCATGAAGAACTCACAAGATTGGGCTTATCAGTATTTCTTTATGGAGTGAAAGATATTCCCAGGCTTCATACGGCTCATGAGGGTCATGAGTCTTTATGAAGTTCCCACGACTCCCTAACTTTATATAAGATGCAAGAATTTGACTTAGAACACTTTATAAGGACAGCTTCCTGTCCCAGAGGACTCTTCATTGTGGTAGCATTTCATGAGTTTCCCATGCTGTAGGTGGCACTCTAGTGATGCTTTCATGAATCATAATCATTCTTGGATGAGGCCTTCATCTAGTGCAACTTTGGTTGAGCCATTACTATTCTTGTAACATCTCATTATGCTACTGTAAATAACCCTGATGAAGGAATTGGTCCACCAAGAAAGACTTACATAAAACCATTTATTTGGTTCTCCCGTGCACTGTTGGGGATTAGTAGATGTGTCTTTACATTTTGTGAGTTTAAATGATTTAACAGGGCTAATGGGGACATGACTTTGAAGGGCATGTTTTATCACTGGCTGTTTAGTTTTCTGTTTCAGGGCTGCTATGATATGAGCAGCTACTCTTCCATATGCTCCAGAGACCAAATGAGAATAAGCTGAAACATCTAAAATTGTGAAACAGGCAAACCTTTGGCCTTTAGGTTGTTTGCCTCAGGTATTTTGTCATCGTGACAGGCAAATGACAAACACAGTGGCCTTAACTGGCTTTAATAGAGATCATAGAATTGAACAGGAAGAAGATTAAGATGGTTCAGAATGTTGCTTCCTGTCACATGTATATTTATGGCTAGAAAGAAGAATATGACAGTCATAAATAACCTGCCTGGAAACATTTGTCATTTGTCTTGGCCATATTTGGCAGGCAATGATTTGCTGGAAATTCAGCCCCTATAATTGGCTGAGACTCAGTTGTTTGGTCATGAGGCATAGCTTGTTCATGTTTTAAGCTGTAGTATCGTTCACTTTATTATGAAGATTGCCTTGAGCTGGAATTCATCACTCAATTATGGAAGCAAATTTAGGCCAAACCTAGCTAGGTTCCATAGTCTGATGTATTAGCCTTTCCTTGGTGACTGGTAGACCATGAATTGATAGTTTCTGTATAGCAGCACTTGATGCCTGCATTCTATATTTATTATAAATTATATGTATATAAACATACATTGTTATGATAATCTAGAAAATTATGCAGTCTATTTTCATAACTGAAATTACATATTTACTCTTGTCCTTTGCTTTTCTCACTCAACTTTTGACCAAATATCAATTCCTCTGGTAAACTCTAGGTGGGGGAGGTGACAGGTGCCATCTCTAGGTTCAGTGACAGAGGGTTGTAAAGGACCAGGAAATTAAAGAAGATGTGCAGAGATACTGGGATATGTGATGGACTTTATTCATTCAAGACAAAGATGTGTACCATTGACCTCAAGGGCGCTTATACAAAATCACACAAAAATGGTGTTTTGCTAGAGCCAACTATATAATGACTTACATAATAGTCATCATTACTGTTTAGTTATGGTTCCCTAGATAAATGACAGCTGTCATATTAACTGAGTTATTCTGGATAGTCATATGGGTACCACATTGTTTAAGCCTTTATTTGACTCTGTGCTCTTTGTTCCCTTCAGTAGGACAGTACATTTCCTGTCACTCATTCCTCAATAGGTGCTATTTCCTAGTAAGTGTCTCTCTTCATGACTGGTGTTAAGCTATTAAAGAAATAACTACTGTGGGCATGCAGAGAATAGATCATAAAGGATGCCTAGTTTTTCCAATGTCTACAGAAACGATAAGACCTGTGAACAGCAGCCAACAGCCCTGAGAGGCGAGAGGGAACGGGGGAAGCAAACATTGTCTCTCTCATCTTGAGAATGAATAACCCTGTCTGTGGGTGTTTGCGAAAGAGGCAGTGGCAGATTGGATGTGTGGAGGTGGGGAAGCATTGGATGTGTGGAGGTGGGGGAAGAACCTAATATCAATATCTGTCACAAAAACTGTGCTACAGGACTAGGGAAATGGCTCAGGGATTGAAGTGACTGTCACAGAACCACAGGGACCCAATTTCCAGTAAAAAGCCAAACATGATAGTATACCTTTAATTGCAACATGGGGTGACAGGCACATCAGTCATCTCTGGACTCAGTAAGAGACTCTGCCTCAAAGTAAGAGCTCAGGAGAAATGCAGAGAACTACAGAGGAAGTCCCCAAGGCTGACCCCTGGCCTCCTCATATGCACACACAAGTACACATAGCCACACGCCTAGGTATACACATAATACCACAACACAAACACACACACACGTACACTGTACTACAATAAGTATATCCATACTTATCACACCTTGCCAAAAACTACCGTTTTACTAACATTTTCTCTTTTTTCCCTCTCATGTCTTGATCTAAATTTTGTTTCCATAGTCTTGGCTTCAGCAAAGATGTCCATTCAGCTTAGTGCAACTGTACCACACGAGAGCCTTCTGATCTTTTTCTAGAAGTTCAGTGCAAAGGGCTCACTCTGAGTTCACATTGGTTTGTTTCTAAGCTTATGATTCTTACAGAAGCACAGGGAAAATCCACTCTGTGTGGATGAATTCTAGTTGACTCTCCCTGCCACCTACCCCGTTATCTCCCTCATTGCTTTTCTGTCTGTCTCATCCTCTTTTTTTTTTCTTTTAAATTCTCTGTCAGTAGCGAAGATTTAGGTAGAAGCAGATGAGCAATACAGATTAGAAGAATTAACCTCGAAGCTATCTTGCCTTCAGCTTTGGGTGTGAATGGCTGTTGATTTCTACACTGAGAAAAGCTGTGATGTATTGAAAATTAGATGGATATTATAACTCTCGGAAGCCTGCAAGGGGCTCTGTTAATTACATTTCTTGAACAAATATTTCATAGAGTAGGATCAACACATTCAGAAATATTGATTTGAAGCCTTCCTGGCATGCCAATGTTGATATTTAAGGTCTGCTTTGCTGCTTTGAAGAGAGAACTCAGTGTTAATTAGGCTGGACCTTAGAGGTGAATCTGCCCTGCTCTGCCACGGGGTAAGGCAGGCTTCTTGACAGAGCAGGAAAAAGCTTACTGTTTACCACTATTCCTTGTCTTACTATGTCTGTGGTTTGGACATGGTTAGAGTTATTGGAGATTTGGTCAGAGAGGCAGTACTGGGAGATGGTGTTTGTAAAGAAATCTCAACCTCAAAACATTCCCGCCAGGAGGAAACCATGTGTAGGAAAGATGAATCTTGCAAAACCACTGGGATTTCTCCCCAGAGCACAGCATCAGGAAATGGCTGTCGGAAGGGGAGGCTGCCCACAGAAAGGAGCTAGGATTTCTCCCCAGAGCACAGCATCAGGAAATGGCTGTCGGAAGGGGAGGCTGCCCACAGAAAGGAGCTTTCCCAGACTTGTGGAACTGCCTGAAGAGGTGGCAAGAGCCCAAGGGATGCAGCTTTTGAGGGCCATCATCTCTGCTGGGGTGGGGCTCTGTGATGTGCCTGCTGCTGGGTCATCTGTAGTCCCGTGAGCAAACCCTTACCCACACTCCTGTAACTAACCTAGTGAAGGCAACGGTTCACCAAGCTAGCCTTAAGTGCATTTGCTACTTGATCTGCAGGTTTGCTTTCCAGGGTGAGTAGACACATGTCCTGTCTTCTTGGGAAGTCTCACACATCAGACTGTCTGTATTCAGAAGAGATTGAGGCAGTTCTTGAGAAAGGGTTATTATAAAAAAGAAAATGTGGCCCAGCACAACCTTTTGGATTCCTGATTCAAGATGGGATGCTTCCTCTCTGACAGTCTCTGCCATTAACCACATGGCCATCACCAGAGGCTATACCATGCTGTTTGTACTTTCAGCCTCTAAAAGTGTGGACTAAACAAACCCCGTTTGCTTCACAAAGTTAAACTGTATCATCTGTTTTGTGACAGTCATGAAAACCTTACATTCTACATTACCCATAGTTTATTCTATGGTCTTAGGATTTCTTAGTAATATTCATCTCTTGTGATATTTTTTTAGTAACTGCGATGATTTCCTAATAGGAACCTTTCTTTCTTGTTTTGCTTGCTTTGGAGTAGTTCTGATTTTTTTTTTTACTACTGTCTTGGCTTAATTATTAAAATTATTCACATTTATGCTCAGCCATGCCTTTTTTGGATGATAATTGTATGGTTATTATATTAATTACTTTTATCATTGCTGTGACCAAGAACCTAACAAAACAACTTTAAGAAAAAGAATTCTTTTGGCTCATGTCCAAAGGTATAGAATTTTGTGGTAGGAAAGGCCTAAGACTGTAGCAACAAGAGTGTGAGGCTCAGGTCTGAGCAAGCAGGAAGGAGAGGTGCTCAGAAAGAGGAGCCATTTTACACACACAAGCTCTGCCTCCACTGTGACCCACTTCCTACAGATTAAGTCTCCTTCAGGAAGGTTCCACAGCTTGAAGACAAACAGTGCTTCAATCTGAGGACCAGGTGATGAAAGACATTAGCATGTGAGGGTCAGAACAGTGAGAGTTATACAGTCACATTCCGGATGTAGTCTACCATGGACTGGAAGATGTTGTGGAGGTGAGAGTCATAGAGTCACATTCCAGATGTAGTCCACCACAGTCTAGAAGATGTTGTGGGGGTGAGAGTCATAGAGTCACATTCCGGATGTAGTCTATCACAATTTGGAAGATGTTGTGGGGGCTGCCATGACAATGCTTGCTTAGATAGTTTTCATATACTATAAAGAAAAATATGCAGTGACTAGAGATTGATAAATTCATTTTTTATCATTTATTCACTTAGAAAATGCATACTACGCATACTGAGCATCCTCTGTGATACAATAGACAGTGACACAGTCTGGACACAACTTATGGGGTGATCAGAGAGAAATCATGGGAACATTCCAAAAGAGCACCTCAGGACTCTGAAGGAAATAGAAACAGTAACTTAATTAAATATTTACAGAGATAACTTTGAGATGGGTTGATGTAAGATCGCATAGTTTGAAGGGGAATTTTGAGAAAGTTGATGTTGTATTGAAAACTCATTTGAGAAAGAGTCAAACAGGTTGCAAAGGGGGGAAGAACATCCAACACAGGGGTCAGAGTGAACTAAGACTTTCAATATGACTGAAAAACAAAGAAAAAGCCATAAGGAAAAGACAATCCTGAGAGGAAAAAGAACAAAATTGAGAATTTTGGTCAAATATTTGGCTACATCAGGTGACCACTTTGGGTCACTGCTAGGTCCTGGTTTTATATTTTGAAGATTATTCTGACTTGCAGTGTGGAAGATGATTTTTTAAAATTGACTTTTATTGAGCTCTACATTTTTCTCTGCTCCCCTCCCTGCCTCTATCCTCCCCTTCAACCGTCTCCTAAGGTCCCTATGCTGCCAATTTACTCAGGAGATCTTGGAAGATGGGTTTTTATTTATTTCCTGTGTGCCTGTCTCTGTCTTTCTTGTTACATATATATGTTAGTTTTAGCTATGTCTATTTTATCAATAGAGACTAAGGGTCAGATGCTGGGGTGAAAACCTGCTAGTTCAGCAAAACAGAGAAAACACCCAGCTGCTTCCTCCTCAGCTGTCATCCCCCAAAGTGAGCTTCTTCTGTACCAACTGAAACAGAAAAACTCTTCCAACTGGATTTTCTTCCCTTCTATTTTCTGGGCATCTCTCACTCTTTCTTCCTGGCTTCCTCCAACTCTTTATGACTTTTTCCCATCAATTAGAATAAAGACTTAGGAGCTAAATGCTGGGGTAAAAGCCTGCTGTCTCAGAGAGGCTCTCCTCTTCTGACATCCCATAAAGAGAGCTTTCCCCTATGCTATCTCAAACAAAAGTCTTCCAACCAGATGTCCCTCCCTTCTACTTCCTGTGCCTTTCTCTCCATCCTCCTGACTTCTCTTACTCTCTATGTTTTTTCCTATCAACTGATTGTTTGCTCCACCTCTTAACCTATGGTTGATTTTATTTGATCCTTTTCACAATATTCAAGCAGAAAGCTCTTGGATTAAAGGTGTGTGCTAGGACTATGCCATACCACAGCTGTAAGCAGGTTTTTCCAGTAAATAATGCAATCTTCGTGTTCATAGTCTGATCAAATATCCTGAAATATATATGTTAATATATATATATATCGTGCTAATATTTTCAAATATTAAAAATTAAAATGGTTTTGGGTTAAAAGATAGAAGAGCTTTTAAATGTACTTTCTATAAACAATACAAGGAAACATTCTATATGTTTATAAGAAAGGACAGAATTGCTAGAGCCAAAATCAAGATAAATATTTCTTCCTACATAATGTGTTTAAATGTGTATATGTGTGTGCAACTGTATGAGTTTATGTGCACTGTGTGCATACAGGAGCATGTGGTAGTCAGAGGATGGCATTGGATGCCCTGGAATTGGAGTTTTGAGTGGTTGTTAGCTCCCATGTGGGTACAATGGAATGAATGCAGGTCCTCTACAAGAGAGGCAAGTGTTCCTACTTCCTATGCCATCTTTTTGGTCTTCGTTCTCTAAAATGCTTAAAAAGCATTAATTATTCAATTGAGTCTGAAAGCTGGAAAGACGGATCAGTCAATAAAGTGCTTACTATGAAAAATGAGTATATGAGGTCAGATCCTTAGCATGCATGTAAAATTCCAGATGTGGTAGAATTCCAGAGCTGAAGATGTGGAAAAAGGAAGATCCTTATGGCTTGGTGGCCATCCATCAAAGACAAATGAGTGAGCTACAGGTTTAGTGAGAGATATGCTTTCAAAAAGTCATAGTGAGTAATAGTGAGTGTAACTTAGGAAGACATCTACATCTGGCCTCCATATACATGTGCATAAATGTGCACATGCACCTACACATCCATGCACAAACATCAGCACATACGTACACAAATGATTCTAATTTATATCTTTAGTAATTGTAGGTAACAATTTTAGTATGTAGAAAATAATGACACATGTACATATTAATGAACAACCTTTGGTTTCTGCCTGGCTGTTGTATGGTAATGTCCAAGTAGAAACATTCTCTCAAGAAAGGAGAAGGAAAGTATATCAAATGCAGGAAGTAACTAACTTTACTCATCTAGGAAAGTTGAAAATTTCAAGAATCATGGGGACCCTTTTCTGATTATAAAAGCAATAAACATGAGGTGGGGAAGAGCTTCTACCCTGCTGAGATGCAGTCTCTCCATCCCATCAACTGATCTGCAGTCTCTCCATCTCACCATCTGAGCTATAGAATCTGCATCCCACCAACTGAGCTGTAGTCTCTCCATCCCATCAACTGATGTGCAGACTCCCCATCTCACCATCTGAGCTTCAGACTCTCCGTCCCATCAACTCAGCTGCAGTCTCTCCATCCCACCAACTGAGCTGAAGACTCTCCTTCCCATTCCATCAACTGAGCTGCCGACTCTCCTTCCCACCAACTGAGCTGCAGACTCTCCTTCCCACCAACTGAGCTGCAGACTCTCCTGCCCATCCCATCAACTGAGCTGCAGACTCTCCATCCCATCAACTGACCTATAATCTCACCATCTGAGCTGTAGACTCTGCATCCCACCAACTAAGCTGCAGACTCTCCATCCCACCAAATAAGCTGCAGACCCTCCATCCCATCAACTGAGCTGCAGACTCTCCATCCCATCAACTGACCTATAATCTCACCATCTCACCATCTGAGCTGTAGACTCTCCATTCCATCAACTGAGCTGCAGACTCTCCATCCCATCAACTGAGCCACAGACTCTCCATCCTATCAACTGACCTGTAATCTCTCCATCTCCCTAACTGAGCTGTAGATTCGGCATCCCCACCAACTGAGCTGCTGACTCTCCATTCCATCAACTGAGCTGCAGACTCTTCATCCCACCAATTGAGCTGCAGACTCTCCATCCCATCAATTGAGCTGCAGACTCTCCATCCCATCAATTGAGCTGCTGACTCTCCATTCCATCAACTGAGTTGCAGACTCTCCATTCCATTATATGAGCTGCAGACTCTCCATCCCATCAATTGAGCTGCAGACTCTCCATCCCATCAATTGAGCTGCAGACTCTCTATCCCATCAACTGAGCTGGAGACTCTCCATCCCATCAACTGAGCTGCAGACTCTCCATCTCACTATCTCAGCTGTAGATTCTGTATCACACTAGCTGAGTTGCAGACTCTCCATCCCATCAATTGAGCTGCAGAAGCTTCATCCCTCCAAGCTACCTGAAGGTCCCGCAGAGAGTGCCAGCGTACAGTTTTCACGACTGGTAGCCAGTGTTGGGTAGGCTTCTTACTGTTATAGTTAGTTGCTTTTGAGCCATCCCTTCTCCTGTCAGCCACCCATCACCCAGACTCTTGTAGTTAATCCCCCAAACTAATTTGTTCATCAGTTTGAATTTTCATATAATCATTACTTTGTCTGTCATGTTTTCTTATCTAGGTGGGTATCCTTTCTCCCCAAGAAAAGTGTCACAAAACACTGGTATGTAACAATCACCATCTCTAAAATGAGGATAGATTAAATCATAAAAATATAATGTAGCTATTTTATTTTGAACAAAACAAGAGATAGAATTAGCCAGTCCAGGGGACACTCAGTTTCCTCTAGTACACTTTGATGAAGGCAGCATTAAGAGAAAGAGCCTTAGCAATGGAGGTCATCAAACAGCATTTTTCTTACTACTACAGTAAACAAAAGATTCCAGAATCCATGAGAGAGAGAGAGAGAGAGAGAATGTGTATATAGTGTCTAAATATATCTTCCATCATAGATATGCAATTCTTGCAACTCAGTTTTTACTAACCCATCTTTCATTTTGATAACATAATTATAGTGGAACATCAAGCCTAAATTGATGCTGAGACCTAATTTCCACTTCACTCCAATTTCCTGTTTAGAGTGTGCGTTGTTTTTGACCTGAGGAGAAGTTGTACCACTGTGTTTACTCAGACTGTATCACCCTTTATATAGTCTTACACTGGGCCATTCCCTCTCACATTGCCATTCTGACTTATCATTCCCACAAAGAGGAAAGTGTCACATTCTCATTTTTCATTAATTTTCTTAATTTTAATTAGTTAATTAATTAATCAATTTTTCCAGAACAATCACAGATTTAGCTGCCTTTGAATTTCCCCTCCTTCCCTCCTCTCCTCCTAGTACCTCTCACCACCCCCCCCACATCTACTCCTTTTCCTTTCTGCTCAGAAAAGAGCAGGCTTTGGCCTTGCACTAAGACTAGGCACCACCTCTCTTATCAAGACTAGGCAAGGCAACCCAGTATGAGGAAAGGATTCAAAAATCAGGCAACAGAGTCAGAGACAGTTCCTGCTCCCACTGTTAGGAATTCCACAAGAAGACCAAGCTACACAGCAGTAACATGTGTTCAGAAGGTCTAGGTTAGTCCCATGCAAGCTCTTTGGTTTGCTGTTCAATCTCTGTGATCCCCTATCAACCCAGTTAGTTGATTTTGTGGATTTTCTTGTGGTGTTCCTGGCCCCTCTGGCTCCTCAATCCTTCCTCCCCCTCTTCCACAGGATTCCCAGAGCTCTACCTGATGTTTGGCTGTGGGTCTCTATATCTGTTTATGTCAGTTTCTAGGTGAAGTCTCTCTGGTGACATCTGTCATAGGCAATGATGATCTATGAGTATAGCAGAATATCATTATGAATGATTTTTTTGTTAGTGAGGTTTCTGGTCTGTCCAGCCTCTGGGTCTTGAACATCCAGGAAGTGTCAGGGGTGTGCTCCCCCTCATGACATGGGTTTCAAGTTGGACTAGTTATACTGGTTGTCTACCTCTATAATTTCTATGCCACCTTTACCCCAGCATATCTTGTAGGCAGGGAACCTTGTAGGTCAGAGATTGTGTGGCTGGGTTGAGGTCCCAATCAATTCACTGGATGTCTTGCCTGGTTATTGGAGATGGGTGGTTCAGGCTCTATATTTTCCATTATTAAGAGTCTTAATTAGGGATCACCCTAATAGATTCCTGGGAGTTTCCATAGCACTAGGATTCTAGCTCATCCCAGAGATGCCCCCTTTTGCCAATTGTCTTTCCTAATACCCTCTCCCTCCATTCTATCCCAACTTGATCCCTCCTGCTCTCATGCCCACCCTTAGTCTCTCTTATCTGCCTGTGTACCTGTGATGTATATTCTCTTTCCCCTTCACACTGAGATTCACATGCCCCTCGCAGTCTTCTTTGTTACTTAGCTTCTTTAGGACTGAATCTTAGCACAGTTATCCTTTACTCAACAGCTAATAGCCACCTATAAGTGATTACATACCAAGTTTCTCTCAACAATTAATAAACAGAACTTCATAAAACTGAAAAGCTTCTGTATGGCACATGACACCATCAAAAGGACAAAATGGCAGCATATAGAATGGGGAAAGATCTTTACCAAGTCCATTTCTGAGAGAGAGCTGATTTCCAAAATATATAATTGCCATCAGGGAAATGCACATCAAAGGACTCTGAGATTCCATCTCACACCTGTCAGAACAGCTAAGACCAAAACCACAAGTGACTGCTCATGTTGGTAAGGATTTGGAGCAAGAGGAACACTCTGCCATTGCTTGTGGGAGTGCAAACTTATACAGCCACTTTCAAAATCAATGACAGTTTCTCAAAAAACTGGGAATCAATCTACCTCAAGACCCAGCAATACCACTCTCGGGCATATACTCAAAGGACACTCTGCCATACCACAAGGACACTTGCTAAACTATGTTCATAACAGCTTTATCTGTAATAGCCAGAACCTAGAAACCACCTAGATACCCCTCTACCAAGGAATGGACAAAGAAAGTGTGGTACATTTATACAATGGAGTATTACTCAGCTGTTAAAAATGACGACTTCATGATACTTGCAAGCAAGTGGTTGGGATTTTTAAAAAGTCATCCCAAGTGAGATTACCCAGACCCAGAAATACAAACATGCTAGGTGACAAGAAAGGTCCAAAGGTGGACACTTGGATCTCCCTGGGAAGGGGATATAGAAAAGATTTCTTGGGTGGATTGGGGGATAATGGGGCTTGGAACAGAAGGGATCTGATCAGGGAATAGAGGCAGAGAATACTGGAAGAGATGACTAGAAAATTGGGTCATTTGTAATTGAGGTAGAAGTGTAGCACAGTGGAAACTCCCAGGAATCTACAAGGATGACCCTAGCTAAGAATCCTAGCAATAGGGGATAATTAGCCTTGAACTGGCCATCTCCTGTAACCAGGTAAGACTTCCAGTGGAGGGACTGGGACATCAACCTAGTCATATATCCTTCCACCAATAATTTGTCCTTACTACAAGAAGTGCTAGGAAAAAGGTGGCATAGAAATTGTGGGAGTGTTCATCCATTGACAGGACCATCTTAAAACTCATGCCTTGTGTGGGAACCCACCCTGACACTGCCTGGGTTGTCAGGAACCAGAGACTGGATAGTTCAGAGACCTAGTGTACAAATAAACATGACTTGTAGGTGGAGGCTGCTCATTCGTTTCCCAGCAGCCCAGACCTGAAATAATCACACAGAAACTATATTATTACAATGCTGTTTGGCCAATAGCTTAAGCACATTTATAACCATCTCTTACATCTTAAATTAACCCATTTCTATTATTTTATATTTTATATTTTACTACGAGGCTCATGGTTTATTGGTACAGGCATGCAGGCAGGCATCTTTCTCCTTTGGTGGCTACATGGTGTCTCTCTCTGACTCTGTCTACTCTTTCTCTCTCCATCTCTGTTTGTATTTCTCACCTGGCTTTACTCTGTTAAGCTATTGGCTGAAAGCAGCTTCTTTATTAACTAATGGCAATAGACCATATTCACAGCATACAGAGGGAATCCCACATCAATGACTGGCAAAATAAATAAACAAATAAATAAATGAATAGTCAATGTACAGATGCCTCATGATATTTTGCTATATTCATAGATTGATGCCTAGACCAATTGTCCTCAGAGAGGCTTCACCCAGCAAGTGATGTAAACAGATACAGAGACCCACAGTCAAACATTAGGCAGAGCTCTGGGAATTCTGATGAAGAGGGGGGCAAAGACTGTATGAGTCACAAGGATCAAGGACATCACAAGAAAACCCTCAGAATCAACTATTCTACACTCATGGTGGCTCATAGAAACTAAACTGACAACCAAGGAGCCTGCTTGACCTAGGACTTCTACATGTATTATAGTTGTACAGCTTGTTTTTGTGTGTGTGTGTGTGTAATTTCTAACAGTGAGAGCAGGGGCTATCTCTGACCCTGTTGCTTGCTTTTGGGACCCTTTTCCTCATGCTGGGATACCTTGCCCAGCCTTACTATGAGGGGATGTGCCTAGTTTTACTGCAACTTGATATCCCACATTTGGTTGATATCCATGGAAGGCCTGTCCTTTTCTAAAGAGAAATGGAGAAGGAATAGATAAGGTGGGGAGGAGGGACTGGGAGGAGAGGAGAGAGGGAAAATTGTGATCAGGATAAAATAATGATGATGATGATGATGATGATAGTAATAATATTTTTAAATGATTTATTTATTTTATGTCTATGTATGTTTGTATGCCTGTGTGCATGTTCGCCAAGTGTATGCCTGGTACTCTAGGAGAACAGAAAATATGATTGGGTATTTTGGAGCTGGAGTTACAGGAAGTTGTGAGCCACAATATAGGTGCTGATAACTGAACCTAATACTTTGTTGTAGGAAGGCCGCTTGTTTGTTCCCAGATGCTCAGCCCTGAAATAATCACAGAAACTATATTATTTGCAATACTGTTTGGCCAATAACTTAAGCATATTTCTGGCTAACTCATATCTTAAATTAACCCATCTCCATTAATCTGTGTATTGCCATGAGGCTGTGGCTTACTGGGTAAAGTTTCAGCATTTGTCTCTGGTGGGGCTACATGGCTTCCCACTGAATCTGCTTTCTTTCTCCTATCATTCAGTTTAGTTTTTCCTGCCTACCTAAGTTCTGCCTTGCTATAAGTCAAAACAGTTTCTCTATTCATTAACCAACAAAAGCAACACATAGACAAAAGGACCTCCCACACCATTTCCCCTTTTCTGTTTAAATAAAAAGGAAGGTTTTAACTTTAACACAGTAAAATTACATATAACAAAACAGGAATCAAGCAAGAATGACAGTTACAACATTTATATCTACTTTATCTTTTATCATAACTAAGGAAAACTATACCTATGTATTCTTCAAATCCATCAAAGACTCCAGAAGGATATAATATTACCTAAGTAAACGGGAAGTGTATTGTAAGCAACTTACAAAATTCTGGAATTGACAGAGAAATCTCACTGCCTGGACAGTCACCCAAAGTTTTCTGTATTATTTGGGTATCCAATCTTCAGCCCATAGGCCCATAGTATCCAGCAGACTTTTCCATGAAGCAGGAAATTTCAAAGACAATTCCACCTATATTGACAGTTTGTCAGTCACTTTTTTCTGTGTCTGTAGAATGTCTGGAAGACTTTTTCATGACACAAGAACCCCAAAAGACAATCTCACCTTTAGGCAAGTTCAGCAGTCATCTCTCCATGGGTTTTGCATGTCCAGCTCACACAGCATAACATCAAGCTGTCCAAGCAAGAGCAGTTTCTTGCTCAAATGGCTAGCAAACTCCATAAGGAGCCTCTTCAATACCCATCTTCCTCTTGAAGTTATTGGTGCTGCCAGGAGCAGATTTGTCTCATTTCATGAAAAAGTCTCATTTCATGTTATTAAAACACTTTTAAATGCCATATTCTGAAGTTCTCTGAAAGATTTGAAGAATATCTATATAACTGAAATATATCTCTCTACATCTAGAAAATCTAACTAACATTACTACAAGTTTTACTCTTATAGAGGACTATCAATTAAGCAGTGTTTCTTAATTATACATTACATTTTTAAATGAGCTGCACAAACACAATACCTTAATCAAGGGTATATATATATGTGATATATATATCACAAGAACATATATATGTGATATATATATATATATCACAAGAGCATATATATATATATATATCACAAAATTGACCTTAAATTTGTAATAATAAACCAAGATCCATACCAATGCAAAATATTCATCTCTATATCATATCCCCCTTTAAATGTAAACAAACATTTATAAACAATAATTTAGGGAATTTGGGCATAGTTCTCTCCAAAGTGCTTCCTGCTTTTTGTTTGGAGAAGTATTTTTTAGAGTGTTAATAGTGACCTTTTGGGGGGTATTGGTCCATCAAACCACATTAGTCTGGAATTAATTCACAGGTTCTCATTTTCTGTGGAAACAAAATAAGAACCTATTTCCCAAAGCAACATATCCTTAGATTCAAATTTTGAAGTCAAGAAAACTTTAAAGTATATTTGTAGCTTTAGCTTAGCAGCCCATACAAAGAAATGTGTCTCTGTACTTAGCTCCTCCACAGTCAAAAAATTCAAAGAAAACACAATGATATACATAATCCAGATTCTCTGTGTATATTCCATCTTTACGTGGCTTATGTTTCTTACTCTATTACTTTTTCTACAAATTTACTCTGTTTCTTTAAGGACTTTACCTTTTTTAAAAAACCATTTACTTCTTTTTATAACTGTCCATATTCTTTTTTGCCTCTCTCTCCCAAGCCTGTGTACAACACTGTGACCTATTTAGAGGTATTTTCCATCTGAATTTATTTTTATTGTGTATCTGTAATCCTTTTTTGACCAGAACCATTTTTTCTTAAAAATACTAAGCAGGCATGGCTAGGGCCAACAGGGCCCTGACTGCTTGCTCCACCCAGTCCAGGATAGTGGAGGCATGTTCAATGCCTGTACAAGCCACACACACCACTCAGTTCTAAGTATGCAATGGGTCTATGTCAAGCCATTAAGCAGTTTGTAACACATTGTTCACAAACCCTATATAAATGTTTGGTGGCTAGACCCTCCCAAAAGAGTCAGAGCTGTTTGTGCTGGCGAAGCAGGGGGTTCACATTTTGAAGCCACTTGGGTTTTTTTTTGTTGTTGTTGTTTATTTTGATACTGCAGAATCAAAAAGACTTCTCTTAAAGGAGCTGCAGCATGCTGCCAGCCAGCAGAGCCTATCCAAAGGAAAAAAACATGCGGCTAAACTTTGATTTTTAGTGTCTAGAATTCCTTTCCAAGACTTCTCAGGTTTTATGTGGATTTAGCTAGCACATGTTGGAGTGCCAATTTGTTGTAAGAAAGTAAGCACTCTTAATTGTTAAACATCTCTTCAGCCTCAAACTTCTTATTTATGTTCTACTACTGATTCCTGTAGGTTAGACTTTGCAAATGCTTCTTTCTGGAAGACTGGTATTATACTTTCACATTTTTCTCAACTCAAAGAGAAGATCAGTGACTTACTTATCTTATCTAACATGACCACAGAAACCCCATGTACACACAGTATTTTAAATGTTCAAGTACATCCTTAGTACATGGGGAGCCTATTAAACTTGCAAGCCTGGTTTGTGCCACAAGCCTGTAACCTCAGCTACTTTTAAGGATGAAGCAAGCATATGTTTAAGACATATCTGGGCTACAAGAATGAGTTCAAACCAGGTTGAACAACTTAATGAGATCCTGTATCAAAAGCAAAATACAAAAAAAAAAACCCAGCATTTAAAAAGAGCTGAGGATGTGAGGATGTATCTTATGGGCAGGAGCTTAGCTAGCATGAGCAAGGTCATAGATCCAGTCCTCAGCACCATACACAGAAAGTAGATTAAGCTCATCATCATTGGAGATTGTGATTAAGTTGCATTGGTTGGCTGTAGCCACAGGCCCAAAACAGCTTATTTAATGGTCAGGAGCCGTGACTATCATAGTGCATGTTGGATTCAACTCGCCTTGGAGGATGAAGACCCTGGGAAGGTAAACCCTTAGCTTGTCAACCAACAAACCTAGCTGGAGTTTCAGCCAAGATTGTGGCTTAATTATGTTAATATTAGTAATGTGTACAATTTCTGAATTAGATAGACTAAAATATCTGACTTTTCCTGGTGTTCTTTATTTGTTTGTTCGAGACAGGGTTTCTCTGTAGCCTTGGCTGTCCTGAAATTGACTCTGCAGACCAGGCTGGTCCCCAACTCTTCCTGCCTCTGCCTCCCAAGTGCTGGGATTAAAGGCATGCACCATCCCCACCCAGCTACCTGATAGTTTTTCAATAATCTCCTCTACTTCTCCAAGCCTGTATGTAAGTAATCACAATATAGGTGGGGTAAACTAGGTTCTATAGACAGAAGTTTCTGTCCCACCCAGTCCCACAGTCATTCAATCCTGAAGAAACATACAGAGGCTCATATAATTATAAACTGTTTGGTTTATTAGCTAAGGCTTGTTATTAACTAGCTCATCCAATTTAAATTAACCCATAATTCTTATCTATGTTTACCCATGTGACTTGGTACCTTTTCTCAGTACAACATTCTCATTTTGCTTCCTCTGTGTCTGGCTGGTGACTACATCTTTGCTTTTCTTCTTCCCAGAATTTTCTTAGTCTTGTTGCCCTGCCTATACTTCCTACCTGGCTATTGACTAATCAGCATTTTATTTAACCAATATGAGTGGCAAATCTTTATGGTGTACAAAAGCATTATGTCACAGCAAGGTTCTGCATCAGTTACCTTATGTGGGTTGTCTTTCTGTATGGTATGTTTCATTATCATTGGTTAATGACGAAGCTGATTTGGCTAATAGCCAGGCAGACTAGAGCCTGGCTTGAAATCCAGGTAGAAATATAGGGAGAAGGCTGGCATCAGAGCAGACAGGAACAGACACTGGGGAAGCAAGATATGAGGTAGTAAGCCACGAGCCTCATGGCAAAATATAGACTAATAGAAATGGGTTAATTTAATTGTTAGAGCTAGTTAATAATATGCCCGAGCTAATAGGTCAAACAGTTTGTAATTAACATTAAGTCTCTAAGTGGTTATTCAGGAACTGGTGGGCAGGAGAGAAATATACAGGTACAAATGGCATACCAGCATGAGGCTCTTGAATTTCCATAGGACCTGAGAAAACTTAAAAGTTCTGAGCACATGAAAATGGAACTGTCCTGGGCTTCCTAGTCTCACAGTCTCATGCCAGCAGCAACACAGAGATGCATCTCCCAACAGCTGCCTGCAAGAGGGAGCTGTCCATTAACTGCTGTGTGGTGAGGTTCTGCAATCTCACCCAGGCCTCAGGACAGAGAGGCTAATCAGCTGCATTCTGTGGGGCAGATTTAGCTTTTGCTCATACTGGCAAAAAAGACTAAAAGATACACAGTAAAAGAGGTCCAGATGGAAAACCCTCTAAACAGGTTTTGGTGTGTTTTACAATTTGTGTAGGCTTAAGAAACAAAGATAATAGGTATAGGCAGTTATGGAAATAAATAAATAGTTTTATAAAACAGAACAAAGCTTTAAAGATACAGTAAAAATTATGTAAAATAAAAAAGCCACATAAAGATGAAAAATAACCAGGGAGTTTGCATTGATTTTGAAGTTTTTGATGCCTAGTGGACAAGAAAGAGTGACTGGGTGACATGGGATTGAAAGAGAGGCTGATGAAATACACCAACCTAAATATTTTAAATGCCATACTTTAAAAGAGAAGTCAAAAATGTATTTGTAAAATGGAACTTAAGAAATGCATTGCTTTGGAGAAGTGATTTTGCTTTTGTTTCCACAGGAAACGAGAGGCTATGAATTTGCTCCAGGTTAAGATGGACCAACTTTGAGGATATCGATTTAGAGGGTTTGCCCATTTGTCTGTGGGGTCCTTGGCCCACCAGGAATCCCTGTTCTTGTGCTAAGGAGATCGATTCAGAGGGGTGAGTGTGTGCCCACCAGGCCGGAAGTTCCCCGGAAGGGAGAGCAGGGCACCTCCAGCTCCTGCTGCAGGGGCTTCTTTGTCCCACACGACCCTGCCCTCACCCCCCCAGTTTGCATTTCCTCTGCAGGGTCCTTGGCCCACCAGAAGCCCCTGTTCCTGTGCTGAGGAGATCTATCCAGAGGGGTAAGTGTGTGCCCTCCAGGCAGGAAGGTCCCCAGAAGGGAGTGCAGGGCAACAACAGCTCCTGCTGCAGGGGCTTCTTTGTTCCACAAGACCCTGCCTCCCCCCAAGCCTGCCCTATTGTCTGCAAGGTCCTTGGCGCAGGAACAGATCCTGCTCTTGCACTGAGGAAATCTAGCCAGAGGGCACTTCTTTCCATCTTTGTGGTCCTTAGATCCACCAGCACAACTAGATCCAGTGCCAAGGAGCCCTAAGAGAGGGCAGACCAAGAAAATTCCCCAAGCACACAGTCAGTCACAGCAAAGATTGGATCAAGACACCAAGACTCTCCTGGCTGCATTTGAAGGAAGTGATGGGCAGGCACAAATGCAAGAATTCCTCCAACAATGTGAGAAGCATCATGACAACACCAGAATCCAGTGAGCATGCAACAAGAAGACTTCAACAAAGTATTTCAGAAGAAGTAGAAGAAATTGACTTTAAATATAACATTATGAAAATAATAGAGGCCCTTAAACAGGATGTGAAAACCTCCTTTAAAGAAATGGAGAAGATAAACAAAAAGGTAGAAGAAATGAATAAAGCTCTCAAAGATACCCAAGAAAACAAAAAAAAAAGCAATCAAACAATCAAACAGGTAATGGATACAGTACAAGAATTGAAAAATAAAATGGAGGTAATGAAGAAAACACAAACCAAGTGAAGGCTGGATATGGAAAATCTGTGTAAACGAACAGGAACTACAGAGACAAGTATAACCAACAGAATACAAGAGATAGAAGAATCTCAGACGTTGAAGATACTATAGAGGAAATAAACTCATTGATTAAAGAAAACAACAAATCCAACAAATTCTTAACACAAAACATCCAGAAAATCTGGGACACCATGAAAAGACCAAACCTAAGAATAATAGGGTAGAAGAAGGAGAAGAATTACAGATCAAAGGCCCAGAAAATATATTCAACAAAATTATAGAAGAAAACTCTCCCAACCTAAAGAAGGATAATCCTATGAAGGTACAAGAAGCATATAGAACACCAAATAGACTGGATCAAAAAAACATCCCCTTGCCTTATAATAATCAAAACATACAGAATAAAGAAAGAATATTAAGAGCTGCAAAGGAAAAAGGACAAGTAATATATAAAGGGAAACCTATCAGAATTACACCTGACTTCTCAATGGAAACCATGAAAGTCAGAAGGTCTTAGATAGATATACTGCAGACACTAAGAGACCACGGATGCAAGCCCATACTACTATAAGCAGCAAAGTTTGCATTCATCATCGATAGAGAAAACAAGATTCCAGGACAAAAACATATTTAAACAATACGTAGCCACAAACCTAGCCTTACAGAAAGTACTAGAAGGAAAACCACAAACCAAGGAAGCCAACAACACCCATAATAACACAGGCATCTGACAACCCTCTACCAGCACAACTCAAAGAAGGGAATCACACAAACACTTAAACTAAAAAAAAATAAATAAATAAGCGGAGTTAACAACTGGTCATTAATATAAATGGAATCAATTCACCTATAAAAAGGCACAGGTTAAGAGAATGGATGTGAAAACAGGATCCAAATTTCTGCTGTTTACAAGAAACACACCTGAACCTCGAAGACAGACACTTCCTCAGAGTAAAGGGTTGGGAAAAGGTTTTCCAATCAAATGGACCTAAGAAGAAGCAGGTGTGGCTATAATAATATCTAACAAAATAGAGTTCAAACTAAAATCAATCAGAAGAGATGGAGAAGGACACTTTGTACTCATAACAGGAAAAATTCATCAGGAGGAAATCTCAATCCTGAATATCTAAGCCCCTAATATAAAAGCACCCACATATGTAAAAAAAATTACTAGATATCAAAGTACTCATCAAACCCCACACTCTAATAGTAGGAGATTTCAACACTCCTCTCTCAACAATGGACAGGTCAACCACACAGAAACTTAACAGAGAAATAAGAGAACTAACAGATGTAATGAACCAAATGGACTTAACAAACATCTATAGGACATTCCACCCAAGCAGAAAAGGATATACCTTCTTCTCAGCATCTCATGGAACCTTCTCGAAAACTGATCTCATAATCGGTAACAAAGCAAACATCCACATATACAAAAAATTGTAGTAACCACCTGTGTACTATCAGATTACCATGGAATAAAGTTAGAATGTAACAACAATTCTACCCCCAGAAAGCCTATAAACTCATGGAAACTGAACAGTCAACTACCGAACCACCCCTGGGTCAAGGAAGAAATAAAGAAAGAAATTAGAGTCTTCCTTGAATTCAACAAAAATAAAGACACAGCATACCCAAACCTATGGGACACTCTGAAAACAGTCCTAAGAGGAAAGTTCATAGCACTAAGTGCACACATAAAGAAAACAGAGAACGCTCACATTAGAGACTTAACAACAGAGCTGAAAGCACTAGAAAAAAAGAAGCAGACTCACCCAGGAGGAATAGAAGGCTGGAAATAATCAAACTGAGGGCTGAAATCAACAAAACAGAAACACAGAAAACAATCTAAAGAATCAATGAAACAAAGATCTGGTTCTTTGAGAAAAACAACAAGATTAACAAACCCCTATCAAACTAATCAAATGGCAGAGAGAGAACACGCAAATTAACAAGATCAGAAATGAAAAAGGGGACATAACCACAGACACAGACGAAATTCAGGAATAACTAGATCTTACTACAAAGGCCTGTATGCCACAAAATTGGAAAATGTAAAAGAAATGGACATTTTTTTAGATAAGTACCATATACCAAAATTAAATCAAGACCAGGTGAACAACTTAAATAGACCTATAAGTCGCAAAGAAATAGAAGCTGTCATCAAAAACCTCCCTACCAAAAAAAAAAAGACCAGAAACAGATGATTTTAATACAGAATTCTATCAGAACTTCCAAGAAGAGCTAATACCTATACTCCTTAATGTGTTTCACAAAATAGAAACAGAAGAGTCATTGCAAAACTTCTTTTATGAAGCTACAATTACCCTGATACCAAAACCACACAAGAAAGAGAATTACAGACCAATCTCACTCATGAACATTGACGCAAAAATTTTCAACAAAATACTGGCAAACCGAATCCAAGAACACATCAAAAAAATTATCCATTATGATCAAGTAGGCTTCATCCCAGAGATGCAGGGCTGGTTCAACATACAAAAATCTATCAATGTAATCCATCATATAAATAATCTGAAAGAAAAAAATCCATATGATCATTTCATTAGATGCTGAAAATGCATTTGACAAAATTCAGCACCCCTCTATAATAAAGGACTTGGAGAGATTAGGGATACAAGGTTCTTACCTAAATATAATAAAAGCAATATACAGCAAGCCGACAGCTAACACCAAATTGAATGTAGTGAAACTTGAAGCCTTTCCACTAAAATCAGGAACAAGACAAGACTGTCCACTCTCTTCATACCTCTTCAATATAAGTGCTTGAAGTTCTAGCAACAGCAATAGGACAAAATAAGGAGATCAAGGGGATTTAAATTGGAAAGGAAGAAGTCAAACTTTTGTTTTTTGCTGATGATATGATAGTGTACATAAGTGACCCCCAAAACTACCAGAGAACTCCTACAGCAGATAAATACCTTCAGTAATGTGGCAGGATAAAAGATCAACTCAAAAGAATCAGTAGTCCTCCTATACACAAAGGATAAAGAAACAGAGAGGGAAATCAGAGAAACATCACCTTTCATGATAGCCCAAAATAGCATAAAGTATCTTGGGGTAACACTAACCAAGGAAGTGAAAGAACTATTTGTGAAGAACTTTAAGTCTTTGAAGAAAGAAATTGAAGAGGACACAAGAAAATGGAAGGAGATGCCATGCTCTTGAATTGGTAGGATCAACATAGTAAATTTGGCAATTCTACCAAAAGCATTCTATAGATTCAATGCAATCCCCATCAAAATCCCAACAAAATTCTTCACAGACCTTGAGGGAACAATAATCAACTTTATATTGATAAACAAAAAACCCAGGATAGCCAAAACAATCCTATACAATAAAAGCACTTCTGGAGGCTATACCATCCTGGGCTTCAAACTCTATTACAGAGCTACAGTAATGAAAACAGCTTGGTATTGCCATAAAAACAGAGATGTTGACCAATGGAATTGAATTGAAGACCTGGATATTAATCCACAAGCCTATGAACACCTCTTTTTGACAAAGAAGATAAAATTATACAATGGAAGAAAGAAAGCATCTTTAACAAATGGTGCTGGCATAACTGGATGTCAATCTGTAGAAGAATGAAAATAGATCCATATCTATCACCATGCACAAAACTCAAGTCCAAATGGATTAAAGACCTCAATATAAATCTGACCACACTGAACCTGATAGAAGAGAAAGTGGGAAGTAGCCTGCAATACATGGGCATAAGAGACCACTTCCTATGTATAACCGCAGTGGCACAGACAATAAAAGCAACAATGAATAAATGGTACCAAGCTTCTGTAAAGCAAAGAACACAGTCATTAAGACAAAAAGGCATCCTACTGAATGGGAGAAGATCTTTACCAACCCCACATCAGACAAAGGTCTGATCTCCAAATATATAAAGAAGTCAAGAAACTAGACATTAAAATTCTAAATAACCCAATTAAAAATGGGGTAATGATCTGAACAGAGAATTTTCAACAGAAGAAGTTCAAATGGCCAACAGATACTTAAGGTCATGTTCAACTTCCTTAGCAATGAGGGAAATTCAAATCAAAACAACTTTGAGATACCATTTTACTACTGTCAGAATGGCTAAAATCAAAAACACCAAGGATAGCCTAGGCTGGAGAGGATGTGGAGAAAGGGGAACACTCATCCATTGCTGGTGGGAATGTAAACTTGTGCAATGACTTTGGAAATCAGTGTGGCAGTTTCTCAGAAATTGGGGAGTCAACCTGCCTCAGGATCCAGGAATACCACTCTTAGGACATGCCCAATCATACCACAAAAGCCTTTGTTCAACTATGTTCATAGCAGCATTATTTGTAATAGCCAGAACCTGGAAACAACCTAGGTGCCCCTCAATGGAAGAATGGATAAAGAAAGTATGGAATATATACACATTAGAATATTACTCAGGGGTAAAAAACAATGACATCTTGAATTTTGCATGCAAATGGATGGAAATAGAAAACAGTATCTTTAGTGAGATAACCCAGATCCCAAAAGATGAATATGGTATGTACTCACTCATTAGTGTATTCTAGCCATAAACAAAGGATATTAAGCCTATAGTTCACAAGCCTAGAGAAGCCAAATAGTAAGGTGAACCCAAAGAAAAACATATAGTTCCTCCTTGAAATTGGATGCAAACAAGATAGTCAGGCAAAAGTTGGGAACATGGGGGTGGGGTTAGGGGTGGGAGTGGTTTTCAAGGTAATACAGAGATGCACTTCAGATAGGTGATTTTCAAATACTTCAAAGACCTACAAACTATGACATTAAAATTTTTTAATAACTTAGACTTTTCTTGACATGAGCTACATCTGCTCCTGACAGCACTTATTACTTCAAAGAGATAAAGGGCATCAAAGAAGCTCCTTTTGAAGTTAGCTTTCAATGTGGCAAGGCTAGCCATTTGGGCATGAAACTGCTCTTGCCTGGACTGCTTGACAATATTCTGTATAAACTGGACATGTAGAATCCACACGTAACTGATTTCTGAACTTGCAAAAACAAGGTGGCACAGTCCTTCAGGGTTCATGCTTCATGGAAGAGTCATACAGACATCCTACTGGACACAAAAGAAAGTGACTGACAAATTTTGGTAAAATAGTTGGGACAGTCCTTCAGATTTCCTGCTCTAGTGTGAAATCTGCCAGATACTCTAGGCTTATAGGCTGAATGGATGTCTTATCATTACAGAAGAACTTTAGGTGACTGCCCAGGCAGCCAGATGTCTCTGTCATTTCTCAAGTTTTGGAAGTTGCTTGAAATGCAATTCATGTTTACTAATGTAATATTATATCCTTCTGGGGTCTTTGATGAAACTGAAGACTAGATATGATAAAATATAAATTAGAGATGAAACTTTAGACTCACAAAGACAGGATAGATAATAGAGTACTTTCTTTAATTTTGTCAAATACAAATAGACTAAATATTGTAACTGTAATTCATGTTTAATAACTGTTTTGTTACATGTGATTTTACTATGTTAAGTTAAAAAGTTTTTTTAATTAGACAGAAAAGAGGAAATTATGTGGGATGTTTTTCTGTATGCTGTGAATATGTTTTATTTTTGGCTACTAAGGAAGCTGGGTTGATCAGTAGCTAGGCAGAATAGACGTAGGCAGGAAATCCAAGCAGAGATGCATGGAGAAGAAGGGCAGATTCAGAGCAGATGTCAGTCATTACAGGGGAAACATGATATAAGATAACAGGATAACAAGCCACAAGCCTTGTGGTAAAATATAGAGTAATAGAAATGGGTTAATTGTAAGAACTAGTTAATAATAAGCCTGAGCCACCAGCCAAGTGTTTATAATTAGTAGTAAACCTCCAAGTGGTTAATACTATTGGCGGGTGGGAGAGAAATGTCCAATTACAGCTACCTGTCCTGTAGCTGTGTCAAAGGGGGCTGAAGAAAGTATGGGATTATTTTTAGTCACAGTTTGAAGAAGGGTCCTTCGAGGTAGGAAAACTGTGGGAGCCATAGTGAATCTGGTGGTGGCAGTAGGAGTGTGAGGCAGCTGGTCACATTAGTAAAGCACAACGCAAGAGGTGGATGTTAGGGCTCAGATCATCTTGTCCTTTTTACTTATAGCCTAGCCAGCAGAGTAGCACTTTCCATCCTCGGGGGGTCTCGCCATCTCAGCTAAACGTCTTTGGAAGCCTCCTCCCTGATGCTCATAGAGATCTGTCTCTCAGGTGAGTGTGGACCATTTGAAGTTGACAATCAAATTAAGCATCTTCATGCCTTTCTGTAGAAAGTTCTGGGCTGAACCTTGATGGCTTCACCGCGAATGACCTTGTCAGTGGTGGCATAAAGCTATGCATGATGGATGCTACCCAGTGAGTGGTACTGTAGATACACAAAGTGAAATTAGCTTAGGTGGCATTTTAGGGGAACAATGGGAAATGCTGCTTGCTTTGTACTTGGGGGTTTAGGGAACACTTGAAGGAAAGCACACCTGCTCCTTGGGTGAGAGCAGAATTTCTGTTTCTATCCAGTTCACTTTAGCTCTGCTGCGATACACACTGAGTGCCCAATGCTCTATCCACTGCTCATACTCCGTCTCTGTCCTGTATTTACAGGGCCACGGCCATTTAAGAACTTCATATTTTGTACGGCTGTATCCCAAATTGGCTAATTGGTTATAATATAATTGTTGTTGATGATGCTTTGTTTTTATTAATCCCATTAATCTATGTTGAAACATTATTGTGCATTCTGTTTCTTTTCCCTGAGGGAAATTTAGATTGGGTAAGATTTTTTTCCCCTCTGATTCTTATGTTGAAATGCATTATAATGCTAATGGTTTTCTCACAGTTTTCCTATCCATATTGTGAGAAGCTTTTATATGAGGAACTAAATAGCTAAATTCCCTTTCCATGGAAGAAAGGGCCCCTGCTTCACAAATCTGGATTATTTAAAATACCATTGTTTGAAAGACCTGCTTTGAAATAGTTTTAATATATCACACCTATTCATCCATTTGCAAACCTTTGTGCATGAGGTTTTGTGAGCTCACATGGAAGAACTATATTACAATAGTGCCTATAATTCAAGATGCTATAAATTCAAATTTTAATAACCTTATAAATAATATATATGTACTACAAGAATGTACTACATAAATAAACCTATAATAGTGCTTATGATTCTAATACAAGGGCAAAAACGATGGTCTTGTTTATCTTTGGTTTCTAGGAATCTCCTCATTGTTTAGGGGGGCTGTCCTTTGATTTCTGTTGCTTTGATAAACCACCTTGAAAAAAGGATACTTAAATAAGGAAATATTTATTTGCTTTACAATTCCAGGTCACAGCCTTTCACTGAGGGCAGTAAGGGCAGAAATTTGAGTAGAAACCATGGAGGAACACTTCTTACAGGCTTGTTTACACATGCTCAGCTAGTCTCCCTAAATATTCAAGGACCACCTGCCCAGGGATGGTGCTACTCACAGTGGGTTGGGCCCTCTTGAATCAATTAACATTCAAGACAGTTTCCATATACATGCCCACAGGCCATGTAATCTTGGCAATCTGTTGTTTGAGTTTCTCTTCCCAGATGTTGCTAGACTGTGTCAAGATGAGAGGGAAAGCTAATTAGGACAGAGGCCATAATTGACATTGCTTCACTCTGCCTGCTCCCAGAAGTGGATAGTTCAACATTTTAGGAGAATTATTAAAGAGTTTTCTTACTCAAATCTTTAGAATTCCTTCTAAAAATACTGAACCTTGCTCAAGGGAGAAACACTAGACAAGGGATGAATTTCTGGTGTCAGGGGAGGGAAAGATCTTGATCTATGTGCTACCTTCCACTGCTATGGGGAAGCATGCATTCAGACACATCCTATGAAACAGTGGGATCCAGCGCTCCTGACTGCTCTGATAAGTGGGAACATCTCTACCCACATGCTGTTGCTTACATCCATTCTCAGTTCCTCTACAGTTTACTGTCCCCTTGTAATCTCTAGTCAAAACAAGTGCCAAAGGAGGTCAGATTTACTATCAGAAATTATCCCTGTATTCATTCCATTTATTGAAGAACATGAATTAAACCTTTTAGTTGAAGGCCATTCTCTTCACCATCTTTTGAATGCAGCCTTACAACTCTTATTTCCGCTACATTCATCTATTGGAACTTAAAACTCACACTGATGGGATTAAAGGATGGGGCCTTTGAGATTAGGATAAGAATCGGTGACCTTAAAGAAAAGCTTCAAAACCTTGCTCGTGCATTTCCTCCCGATCTGTCACATCAAATTCAGAGTGTGGGAGGTGCTCTATTGAGTAGCTCCTCTTAGGCACCAAGTTTACAAATACCTTGGTCTTGACCTTCTCAGATTTCATAATTATGAAAAAAAATGAACTTTTCCTCCCCATAACTTACCACTCTAAGGTCTTTTATTATAGCCAGAGGAATAAAGTAAAGTACTAGCATGTTTCCTCATGTTCCCTTTATTAGGGTGAACTAATCTACTCATGTGATCTAAATGTATCATTCATTTTCATCTCTGTGTATTGTGTTCTTTTAACCTGTTGGAAACATGATGCTATTTCTGTCGTTCCTCTAAGGTTCTCAACCTGTGGATCACAACCCCTTGGTGACCATGTACAGATATTTACATTACAATTCATAGCAGTAGAAAACTGCAGTTATGAAGTATCAATGACATAATTTTATGGTTTGGGGTCAGCACAACATGAGGGACTATATTAAAGGGTTTCAGCATTAGGAAGGTTGAGAACCACTGCTCTAAGTTTTGTGTAATGGCTATCTTTTCTGAAGTTCTCCAAAACTGACATGGATAACCATCTCTCTGTCTTCTGTTCTTTTACTCAAAGCTGGCACCTATACAGCAGAGATGGAATGCTAAAATAAGCTGCATGTCAGTTATATGGGGAGGAACTCTGCTTCTTTTGCTCCATATTCATCTGAGTTCAGCATGTGAACTTGAGCGGAGATAAACAAGAGAAGAATGAATTGCATTCATTGTGTAAGAACTGTAAGAATTCTCATGTTCATAGACTTATGAGTACATCTGGCCCTGTTATAGAAACTAAATACCGCAAAGAACAAAGAAAAATGAGATAAATATTCAAGTGGTTACATATATTGCATTAACTTTGTTTGTTAAAGGGTGTGAAAGTTGGGGTACCAACTATTTCTTGATTACTATGATCAATATCCAATAAGAAGCAACATAATTGAAGTTCTATTTTGGCTCACAGTTTGAGGAATACAGTCCATTGTAGTGAGAGATATCTATAGGAACATGAGATGGTTGGTCATGTTTTGTCTGCAGAGAGGAGACAGAGAATAAACAGGAAATAGAGAGACAGTTGAATATCAAGACCAGCCCACAGTGACATCAACTGGAACCAAGCATTCAAATACATGAGCTTATGGAATTTCACATTCAAACCACAACACTGAAACACAGAATTAAAAAATGTGAAACATTTGAGACAATATATTCCATTGTTTGTTACAGAGTCGGAAACTTGCTGATCTTAGAAGTGACACAATTATCATTAATTTACTGGCATTAAGCAGCCCTAAATATGTAACAGGAAGTGTGTGAGTTTGAGCAGTAGACAGTATTAGCTTAAAATTTTGTCTGTGCCCCTCAATTACTGTGTGACCTCGGAAGTACAATTTGACTCACTGAAGACAAAATTTCTCTTCACTGAAATCAGGACAGTGATAACTACACAGAAGTCAGAGTGATGTACACCATACCCTGAGCACTGGTGTTTAAAATATTCTTATCAGTCATCACAAAATTTGTAGTTAATACATATTTTTAAAGTTCACTAAACAAATTTTATTTTTATACATTGTGTGTATGTGTGTGTGAGAGTATGTGTGTATGTGAGAGAGAGAGAGTTTATATGTAGACACAAAAGTTTTAGAGTGTCTTTCTCTGTAGCTCTCCACATTACTTTTTGAGGCAGGGTCTCTCACTGTCCTTGAAGCTTACTGAGTTGGTTAGACTTCAAGGATTCTCCTGTCTCCCCTTATTAAGCACTGGAGTTACAGGTGTGAATCATGGTGCCTGGATTTTTACATAGGTGCCTAGGATCTGAACTCAGGTCTTATGCTCGTATAGCAAGCACTTTCCCACTGAGTTGTCCCCACTAACCCAAACTGATACAAGGGTTATTGAGTACCTACAATGTCTTTAACTCTGAGATATGTTTCCTCAAGAGTCAGGTAAGACTCTCTCTCTCTCTCTCATACACACACACACATTCAGTAAAATCTGTTAATTATGTAGAAAAGCACCATCCTTTAGACATTTTTAATATCTGTAAAGATTCAGGCAACAGGGAATACTGAAGAATTTAGCACTCTCCTGCCACCCTTGACACCCAACAGCCCCACCCTCCACACCAACCCTCAGTATTGCTTTGAGCATCTACAGATTCAAATCAGTGCATAATGATTATGATCAGGATATATGTAATCTATCTACCATTTTTTCCATACCACTTAAGATGCCAATTGACATTTATGGCGATATTAACACAAACTTGAATAAATTGCTAATAAATAGCCACCATAACACGAAAATGTACACAAATGCAGATACATTCAAGCCTTGGCAGCAGCTAAGCTGTACTAACTGAAGTCTGGAAGGGAAATTACCCTTTTGTCACTTGACATTTGGAGATCCACTGACCTTTAGCTCACTTGCAACAGTATTATGGTTTGATTTCATGTGCTTTCTTGTTCCATTCCCGGCTGATCCCCCTTTTGGATTCCCAGAGGTCAGGACACACCTGCCTCTAGACATGCCACCGTTTCTTGCTTTTCTTGCTTTTAAGTGCGGCACGAACATTTGTTTAGAAATGTGGGGCAGTGTGTGGCAGGTACCTGGCCTCCTGTAGATTTCTGTCAGTGTGGCAACTGAGATAGAGGGCTTTTAAGGGGAAGGGAAAGAGTAGAATTAGGAGTTGAAAGGAAGAGACTTGTTTCAGGATGATGGCAGAAAATGAACAGTGAAGTTGCAGAAGGACTGTTATATCACACATTGTAAAGTAGAGTTCCTGTCTACAAGGGACTTCACACTATTCCTGGCTACACCTTCTCCATGTCCCATTGAAACTATAGCTGTGGACAATTGTTCAGGTCTTCACCAGAGTATTAGTGGTGTCTGTCTGTCTGTTTGTGTTTATGTAAGGAGGAGTGTTTATATTTGTGCAGATGTGTATAAATATATGTGTAACTGCATGAAGAAGACAAAAGTACCATAGGTTTTGTTCCTCAGGCACCACCTCCCTTCCCCTTTTGAGACTAAATTGCTTACTGTCCTGGAGATTGACAAGTTGACTGGGTTTGATTGACTAGCCAGTTTCAGGGACCAGGTCATTTCTATCTCGCTAGCATAGGAATCGCAAACAGACATTGCCATACCTCACTCTATAGACTGTTTCCTTTTAAAATTAGGATTTCCTTTCTGTTTCTAAGACTGGGAGTTGAACCGAGGCCCTGACATGTATTGGGCAAGCTTTCTGCCACTAAGCTATTGTTCCTGTGTCTGCTCTTTTCCATGGATTCTGGGGATAGAACTCGGGTTTCATGTTTATAAGGCAAGCACTTTTCTACCTCCTTAACCTCACTACGATTTCTGATATGATTTATTTATTTTTGATCCTAACTAAAGGGTATCTGCACCCAGGCAAAGTTTCTTCTGCCTTCTTCCTGCTGCGCTTGCTGTGGATTCTCAGGCTCTGGGGATAGGTGCAGGATGCTTAGCTGGGCTCCAGATAGTCAGTGATTCCTTACTTCCGTTCTGTTCACACCCTTCCCCACTGTTTTCCCAGGTAGAACCTTTGTAACTTTAGCTGTAGCCCAGGCAGTCTCTGCTTTCTCCCATCTTATTCTCTTTTCAGAAAGACTTTTTCCTATCTTATTGGCCTGGGCAATGAATACTCTTTCCCCTTACAAGACTTCGACGATCCCATCTGACTGTCTCTCCTCTAACCTTACCTCACATGGCCCCTGAGAGAACTGCTCAGGGTCTGTTTTCCTTGCTCAGTGCAGCCATTCTGTTATTTACCATCATGGCAGGCTCAGTGTTCCGGCTCCATTTCAAATTTCAGTTCTGCTAAACTGAGGGGTTTTCTCCAAGCCTTCTAACCCACAACAGGGGAGAATGGAGTTCTGTTTCTGATATAAAAAAATATGTTTCATACAGGAAGTTACTTGAGGAGCCTGCAGAGATGGTTCAGTTGGTAAAGTCCTGCCATATAAGCATAAGATCCAGAATGTAGATCCCTGGAACTCAAGTAAAAAGCCAGGTATGGCAGTGGAATCTGTAATCCAGGTACATGTGTGTGCGTGTATGTGAATGTGGTGTGTGCATGCTAATTGGATCACAACTTTGACCTCTGTCCTCCACTTGAGTGAACAACTGACTGTAAATGTGCAAGCACACACACACATACACACATTCACATACATGGAAAGAGAGAGAGAGAAAGAGAGAGAGAGACATGAAAGGGGGCAAGAATTATGATCCACTTGCTATCTTTTGCTCCTTGTATTGTATATTAGTCAGAATATCCAGCTTTCTGTATAACTTGGCCCATAGTGAGGTCCCACCTTCTACAGTGGCCCATGGTCAGGCCCCGCCTCCTAGAGTGGCCCATGGTCAGGCCCCGCCTCCTATAGTGGCCCATGGTCAGGCCTTACCTCCTACAGTGGCCCATGGTCAGGCCCTGCTTCCTACAGTGGCCCATGGTCAGGCCCCGCCTCCCACAGTGGCCCATGGTCAGGTTCTGCCTCCTACATTGGCCCATGGTCAGGCCCCGCCTCCCACAGTGGCCCATGGTCAGGCCCTGCTTGCTACACTGGCCTCTCTACTCTCCTTAGTATATGGGAGGTGATTGGTATTCTCCTGCATTGGTGCATTCACAGTTTTATAGACAAAATTTCCTCTCTTCTTGATGCTTGAAAGTAAACTTGGAGATAAACTTTGATTTCAGGTCTAATCCCTGCTTTCCAATTAAACTTTACTAGGGAACACTGTTTATCAGTTCTTATGGGACCAACCCATTGACACAATTGTATTGTTCTTTTATGCTTGCCTCTTTGAACTTGTTAGGAGTTTCAGGAAAGTACAGGTGTTTGGTTAGCACTTATAACCACCAACATTAATAACCTCCTATGTGACACTATCATGGTAACTGCAACATTTTGACAGCTTTCATCTTGATCTCATATTTTCTACTCTCTTGAGGTGCTTGACAGCTTTTATTGCATGGTAGGAACTCAGTAATACCTTAGATTGATTTCACTGTTTGCTGGTGATCTGAAAAAAAGATCGTTGATCTTGAATACAATTTTCTGAGGTTATCAGATGGACTTTGTTGTTTCCTGCTTTTCTGGTCCCCCCTCTCTCTGTGTCTCTGTGTGTGTATACATGAGTGTATGAATGTTACTATAGCCTAAATGAAGCTACACACGCATCATACATATTTTAAATTGTTGATGCTAATTTGCATGTATGGCTGCGCAGGTTAACTCTACCTGCCATGAGTTGTGGAAAAATCTAGGGTACAAAATTCTATCTCTAGCTGATCTCTGAAGACCAAAACCTGAAATTCAGAGTTCAGGCATGATGCTTTCTGCTCTTGAATCTATCTCTGTCACCTAGAAGCCATGCAGTGTCAGACCACATACTTAACTCAATAAGGCTAATTTTGGTAACACTGGCAGTATTCTTAGAATAATATCTAGCTTTCAGTAAGTGTCAGCTGATTGTGTTAGCTTCCTTTCTACTGCTGTGACAAAATACCCCACAAAAGCAATTTAGGGAAGCTAGACTTGATTTTGGCTCACAGTTTGACCATACAGTCCACCATGGGAAGGCATGGTGGGGAGGAGCTTGAGGAAGCTGGTTACTCTGTAGCCAATCAAGAAGCAGAGAGAGAGAGAGAGAGAGAGAGAGAGAGAGAGATTGTGTGTGAGCGAGAGAGAGGGGGGAGAGAGAGAGAGGTAAATGCTAGAGCTTAGTTCGCTTTCTTCATTGTATTCAGCCCTGGACTCCAGCCTATGGGATGATGCTGTTCACATAAATTGTGGGTATGACTGCCCCAATTAACGCAACAAACTACTTCATAGACAAGCCTAGATAACTGTCTTCTATGTGATTCTAGGTGCTTTCAAGTTGGCAACCAATATTAATCACCAAACCAAAATTCAACAGCATTTCCCTGTGTGTGAACTTTGATGTTATTGTTATAAAAATTCCTGATGAACTACAATCTTTTAACATTTGTTTCAATGTATAATAATTATTTGATTCACAATGATTTATCTTTACTATTGTTGCAGATGTACCTAACAATAACAAAACTCTTTTGTAAGTAAGGCATCATCAGTAAGTGTCAGCTGAATAAACACTCTCTAATGTTTATCATTTTAGTGAATGCATTTTCTGTAAGTGATTAGTCAAGAAATTACAGATGTTCTGCTTTTATTTATCCAGAGCCATGGAAATGAGTTGTATTATGGTCTGAGTGTCACTACTGTGGTAGATGTCACTGAGAGGGTATTCTATTGAAGCCAATGGTCACACTAATAATAAGAGATGTAAGCCCCATGTCTCTGAGGGGAGGCCTCCTATAGTAAAACAAGAGCTGTTCATCAACCTTTCAGCTATAATTTAATTCAAGAAGTGGGAGGATTTGCATTATTCTAGAAAGGAAATTGAGAAGTTCTGGGAAGGACCTTAGGGCTCTACATTTATTTTCTATTATAGCTTGAAGGCATTATCTTTCTTTGCCTTTGCTGGTGGCTGCCAGTAGCAAGGACATAATATTTAAAAGAAACATGTTGGAGGTTAAGTGTGTAAAGGACTTATGCATGGTACTGTAGACATGAAGGTAGCTTGTGAGGGTAAGGAGATGTGAGAACTACTTAGAATTTTATTCATGAGGAGTTTAATAAATCTGGATCTCAAATTAGTGTGTGTGTGTGTGTGTGTGTGTGTGTGTGTGTGTGTGTGTGTGTGTGTGGTGTGTGTGCATAGACCATAGGTCAACCTCCTGTGTTGTCCCTCAGGAACTGTCTGCCTTGATTTTTGAGACAGGGTCTGTCACTAGGATTTGGGGATCACTTATTTGACTAGGCTGGTTATTCAGAGAGCTCCTACGATCTACCTGTATCTTCCTCCTCAGCACTGGGATGACAGGCACATACAACCATTAGTGACATTTGCTAAGGTACACAGCACCTTAAATGTAGGCTAGTCATATAGGTACAATTTTCAGAATCTGTTCTAATTAGAATGTCAATATGAAGTCAGGGAGAGGAAGACAGGGTCTAAATGAATGAAAAGTAGATGCTTTCTAGCCTCTGCCCCAGAATGAATGAGAACGTGTTGCACTACTATAGTTTAGGTGTGACTTGCTATTATGATTCATGTGTGGAACATTTGGGCCCCAGAGTCACAACAGTGAGAGGTGACATACAGAGCCGACAAGGTGGTTTAGCACTAAGGTAGGGGCAACTTGCAGCCAAGTCTAATGAACAGAGTTCCAATCTTAGGAATTACTGGGGGAAAGGAAGAACCAGCTCCCACATGTTGTCCTCTCACCAACATACACATGTTGTTGCATGTTGCATATGTGTGCATACACACAAAATAAGTTCAATTTACAAAGAAAGATGTGACATTCTATTTTTCAGAGACAGAGCCCATTGAGAACCTCCTAACTTGATCATGAAAGCCGCATTCAGAGGAGGTTAGTGTGTTCGTCAAAGGGGACTGTCTTAGTTAGGGTCACTGTTGTTGTGATGGAACTGTAAGCACTACAGCTCTGAGGAGAAATTCCCCAGTGGAGGTGTTACAGCTCTGAAGGGAAAGGTACCTGGCAGTCAGGAGCCAAGAACACCCCAAAGTCATACTGCACGACAGACCTCACACAGAGATTTATTGGGAGACACACAAGAGGGTGGCTGCCTCTGCTTAGGTAAGAAGCATAAGGGAACTTAACAGGAGTCAGGTTTGATACAGAGTGTCCTGGGGGCAGAGTTTTCTGGGGTGGAGATTTCCAGGGTGGCAATCAGTAGGATTTCAAGTCAAGCCCAGGGATTGGTGGGATTTTGAGCTCAGGGACTGGTGAGTTTTAGAGATCAGAAAATGGTGGTTTTTCAAACTCAGAAATGGGTTTGGAGGACCTTTTACCCTACAGAAACACCATGACCAAAGTAACTTGGGGAGGAAAGGGTTTATTTATTTTACACTTCCATATCACTATTCATCAGCAAAAGAAGTCAGGACAGGAGCTCAAACAGGACAGGGACCTGAAGGCAGGAGCTGATGCAGAGGCAATGGAGGAGTGCTGCTTACTGACTTGTTCTTCATGGCTTGTGCAGCTTGTTTTCTTATAGTGCCCAGGACTACCAGCCCAGAGACAGTACCACCCATCATGGGCTGGGCCCTCTCCCATCAACCACTAATTAAGAAAATGCTCTACTGGCTTGTTTATAGCCTGATATTATTGAGAAATTTTCTCAATTGAGGTTCCCTCCTCCCTGATGACTTTAGCTTTTGTTAAGTTAACACAAAACCACCAGCCCAGAGACCCTGGTTAATTCTGAGAGTTGTTATTTTAAACCCCAGCCTACTCTTCCTGTTTGTCTCTGGCTTCCTATTTTGAGTCATGACCTCGTCCCCGTCCTTGCACTTTCCTGTTCTGCCATCTATGTCTACTATGAGCTTTTCCTCAAGGCTGTGTCAATGTCATGCTTTACCTTGAATTTCCAGAACTGCTAGTTTAGCAATCTTATTTTCTTTATAAAATTAGTCCATACCAGGTATTATGTTATAGTACCAACACATTGACTAATCTTGAAGGAATTCTTCAAGTAAAGTATAAATTGTTAATTTTCACTATAGATTAGGGATAATAATGCCCAGCATACGTGGAACAATCAGGGTGATTACACCTATGTTTTGGAGGTTAATTGAGTCATGTGAAACATTTAATGTAATTGTTACTAAATGTGATTTCTAATTACTCCTGTAAGGAGAAGCATGTGAATGTGTGATGTAGCAGTTGTTTCTATGATTGAGGTATTTAATCCTGCAGGAAGTTCCATGAGACAGAAGGTAAACAACTCAAAATAACTTCATGAAGTCCCTGAAACTGACCAGACTAGTTAGGTCCTTCCATGCCAAGGTAAACAATAAAAACTTGGAGAATTACTATCACACAAGCCAGATTGCGAGAAATACTTCAGATTAGTTGCTTTGAAGATGCAGGAACCAAGAGAGTTTTCTAGAAGAGGTTTAGACATATTGAGTAACTTGGGAAGGATATTTTCCAACCTGTTGAACTTTCTATAGGCCGTGCCATGTATTCCAGATTCTTCACTTCTGTGAGTTGTTACCCATGCTAGACTTTGGTGATGCAGCTATCTTTGAGTAATTTCTGCTCCTGTAAGTAACCCCATTAAAACATTCGATTCAATAAGTTGGACTTTGGTGGTATATAAACTTTGGTGTGTCTTGGGTTTCCTCTCCAGGGTGAGTAGCTGTACGTGTGTGTGTGTGTGTGTGTGTGTGTGTGTGTGTGTGTGCAATATGTTACCATGTTTAAGAGAACACTGGCATATGGTGCCCTACTTGGTCCTCTTGGTTAAGGAGAACACTGTGGAGAAGTATATTAGAGTCCTAAGAACGTTTTCTTTTTGCTATTCTCAACAGACACCACTTGAAGTTATCTGAACAGTCCCTGTTTTGAGCTTTGTGTCAGGAAAATACTGATAGACTGATGTTCACACTCCACTTCTGTGGCTCTATGATTAGAATTTAATCTTTCTATTCGTTATTGTACATATTACACTGTGATAGAAATGTGTTAAATAGAAACAATTTTTGAGAAATTTGCCATTACTGAATTTTATATTTTTTAATGCCCAAAGTAAAACATTAGGGGGCAGTCAAGAGAGGCAGTAAGACTCTCCAGAACTTCAGAAAGGTGGGCCAGAGGGTTCAGAGCCAAAGAAGAAACAAAGTGGTCAGGCTTGTGCCCATATAGCCAGCGTCAGGCAAGCTTGTCCTCAATGTCTCTAATCTCTCTCTCTGTGTCTCTCTGTCTCTGTCTCTCTCTGTGCTCTCTGTGTGTGCGAGTGTGTGTTCATGTGTTTCCTCCAGCCATGGGATGGTGAACTGGGAGAAGCAGCAGATGAATATTGCTCATGCATTTTCCCTATACGTAGAATTTTCCACCTGCTGCAGCAAATAATTTCCATAATAAGAAAGCAATTTTGACACCACAGTTCAATGCTTACTGAAGTAAATAAGGCAGACTTACAGAACAGAGTACTTCACGGTGGGAGAGAAAATTACAGCTTCTCATAAAACTCACTATGTGTCTTCCCAAAGTAGAGTTGCCTAGACTTTCATAAGAATGGCCAACTGGTCTGTAATAAGTCCTTTGGTAACTTAATTTATGTTCGTGTGTGTACCTGCATGTATGTAGGGGGTGGGGAAAGAGAGAGAGGGAGAAAGAGAGGAAGGAGGGGGAAAGGGGTGAGGAAGGAGGAGGTAGATAGAGAGGAAGGAGAGAAAGAGAGAGAGAGAGAGAGAGAGAGAGAGAGAGAGAGAGAAAGAGAGAGAGAGAGAGAGAGAGAGAATACATGCTTATGTGGAGGCATGAGGAAAACCTCTGATGTCCCTCATCAGGTGTCATTTGAGGTAGTCTCTCACCAACCTGGAACTCACCAAGAAGGCTAGGATGGCTGGCCAGTGAGCCCCAGGGACTTGTCACCTCTGCCCAGCTCTGAGATCACTAGTTGTGCTTCTGCAACAGGCTTTTAATGTAAGTGTTGGGGATTGAATTCATGTCCTCATACTTACAAAGAGCACTAATTAGCTTTTTGCCAACTTGATACAAACTGGAGTCATCTGGGAAGAGAGAACCTCAATTGAGAAAAAGGCCACTATCAGATTGGCCTATACACTATACACAGCTCTGTGGGACATCTTCTTGGTTAATGAATGATGTAAGAGGTTCAGCCCACTCTGGCTGCTTCCATCTGGGCCAGATAGCCCTAGGGTATATACAAAACAAGCCGTGGGCAGCAAGCTAGTGAGCAGTGTTCCTCCTTGTCTCTGCTTCCATGCTTGCTTCCAGATCCCTGTTATGGATTACAGTCTTGGTTTCCCGCAGTTATGGGCTCTAACCTGTAAGATGTAATAGACTTTCCTCCCCATGTTCCTTTTGGTCCTGGTCTCTACTGCAGCAACAGGAAGAAAACTAGAGTACAGACAAATCCCTTACTAACTGAGCTAGTTTTCTAGCACATTAGTGACATCTTAGTCCTGATTAAATTAGTGGAACTCATTTGTCCTCGTATAGCTCATATAGTTTCTGAAAAACACAAAGTCCTTGTTGAGCAATCATTTATTAAGCGCTGAGAAAATTATGCACGAAATCTTTAGATCAGAGTTTCCTTAGGGTACTCTAGGGAGCCCTGTTCAGGAAAATGTTCTTCCTAGAGGAGGATAGGGTGGGGTGATTCTATACTTTTCAGTGCATATCAGAATAGTAAATGCTTCTTGAACATGATCAAAATAGAGGCAATCTAAACATTTCTCTTTTCCTAGAATCATTTGTGTCTTAGGGTTGCTGTTCTATAATAAAACACAGTGAACAAAGTAACTTGGAGAGGAAAGGGTTTATTTGGCTTCCACATCACTGTTCATCATCAAAGGAGGTTATGGCAGGAACTGAAACAGGGCAGGAACCTGGAGTGAGGAGCTGATGCAGAGGCCATGGAGGGATACTGCTTACTGACTTACTCTCTATGGCTTACTCAGCCTGCTTTCTTACAGAAGCCAGGACCTCCATCCCACAGTGGGCTGGGCCTCCTCCACCAGTCACTATTTATGACAATCCCTATAGACTTGCTTGCAGCCTGACCTTATGGAGCCATTTTCTCAGTTGAGTTCCCTTCTCTCAGATGACTCTAGCTTGTGTCAAGTTGACATAAAACTGACCAGCATAGAAAGGCCTGTATGTGTTTGTGTGTAATCGTGCCTTGGAACACTTGTGGAGGTAAGAGGGCAACCGGTGTTGGTTTTCACCTTCTGTCTTGTTTGAGAAAGGATCCCCTCCTGCATACCCCACCATAGCTGGCCTGTGTGCTTTAGAGGATCCTCCTTATCTTAAAGATTTTTATGAGAATATACTAATGATACATGATAATATGTTTACATGTGTGTTGTATATAATGTATTCTGATCATTTACTCCAGTTACCTACTCATATTCTGCTTCCATCCCCCACTGGTCCCTTTCCTATTCTCAAGTAATCCCCTTCTATGTGACATGTGTGTGTGTGTGTGTGTAAAATCCCAAGTTTCATCATTGCAGGAAGTAATGTAAAGGAAGCCTTAGTACTGACTTGATAAAACATTGCAGAGACCATTTGTATATTAAGTGACTACTGTATTCGTGACCCATTTTTCAAAGAACATGCTTCTAGTAATGGGGGATTTGTATTAGCAGAAGAACTGAGTGCCTTACTGAATCTGAGTATGGATTGGGAGCTGGAAGAGAAGTTTTCATTCGGTTAGTACAGACCTTCTGTGTGTATGTATGTATGTGACTGTACATGTGCAAGTGTGTGTATGGATGTGAGGCTGTGTGTGCACATGTGTGCAAGTGCATCTGTGTATGCATGTTAGTGTGTACATATGCTTGCGCATGTGTATGTGCACATGTGGCATGTGTGTGTGGGTCTTTGTGTCTGCACGTGTGCATGTGTGCATGTGATGTGTGTATGTGCATGTTGGTGTATGTGCATGTGTACCAATCTGTGTGTTCATGTGGTGTGCTTATGTGCAAGTGTGTGTGGTGTGTGTTTTTTATGCATTATAACATGTGTGTCTTTGTGTGCATGCATGTGTGTGTTTCTCAGTTACTGTACTTATTTTCTGAAAAAAGGTCTCTCACTGTTTCTTTTGTTTTGATGATTTGTGATTTAAATGGCCAGTCAGTCCCAGAGGTTATTCTGTCTCCACCTCCCCAGTCTTGGGGTTGTAGTGATATAATAACACATCTGATCATTTTTTGAGACTGTGAAGGATCCAAACTCTGGTCCTCATGCTGTGTAGTAAGCAAGCCATCTCCCCAACCTCACACATGGGTTGCATTGCAGAGTGGAAGAGTGCAGTCTGTTATACTTGACTTTTTATCTCAGTTCAGGACACCATATTCATGCCTGTTCTGCAATCACTTTACCAGCTAAGGCATATTTGTATCCCAAAATCTTTCATTTTCCAGAAGAAATAGCAAGTTCTCATGGATAGTTTTTCTAATGGACAATGATTTTAAGATGATTTTGTATAGATATTTTCATGTAAAATTAAAAGTAGAAATGGTTAATTAAAGTCGTGTGGTGATGTATTACTTAAAAATTTTAAGCGCATTTATTTATGTGTCCATGTGTGTACATGTGTATGGGGGCCCATGTGCCACAACACACGTATGGAAGTTAGAGGACAACTTGTGGGAATTGATTCTCTCCTTCCTCCACATGGGTTCCGGAGACTGAACCAAGTTAGGGAGATAAACATCTTTGCCCATAAAGACATCTCACCAGCCTCTCATTTATTCCTTAAGCTATTTAAACATTAGCCAACCTGACATTCATACAGTCTCCTCATCAGTGCCAGGCCTGGTCTGGTCCCTGTAGATGAAGAAATGGCCATCAGCATCATGTTATATCTGCCTGATACTGACATCTATGATACTGACGTCTTGGTCCACTGTGTGTACTTGTGAGAGATAAGACACACTCAGTCTTGTCTGTCGGGTCTTTGGCTTCAGACAATAACTTTCCAGGCCATGTCAGGATACTCACAGCAGGCTTCCCACACCAGTGCTTTTCATTACAGCCATCTAGTTCTGCTCACTGTGTTTATGACTCCCAGGTCAGTCGTTCTGAGACGGTGATTTGCTGACTATTATGTCTAGTTATGAAAACAGGCATATGTAAAATGAGCACTTGTAGAAACTGTCCAAGTTTCCTTTCTGTTGATATGATAAATATCCTGACAAGAATCAGCTTAGGTGAGGAAGGGTTTATTGGGCTTACAATTCCAGGGTACAGTCCATCATTTTGGGGAAGTCAAAGCAAGAACTCTAACATCTAGTCACATCACATGCGCATTTAAGAGCAGAGAGAAATGGATGAACCTGCTTGATCATGGCTTATGCTCAGTTAGCTTTCTTCATTCATACAGTTCAGGGCCCAGTCCAAGGAATGGCACCACCCACAAAGGGCTGGACGTTCCCAATTACATGTCCAAAGGCTAACACTGTAGCAGGCTTTCTTTTGAGCCACCAACCAGCTCTCAAATTATGACATGGAGACTTATTATTAGTTATGAATGCTCAGCCTTAACATAGGCTCTTTTCTTGCTAGCTCTTCTAACATAAACTGTTTTGGTTTATCTACATTTTTTCTTGGAGCTTTTTGCCTGTCTTCCTTTTCTTTCTTCCCCTCTCTCTCTCTTTCTCTCTCTGTCTCTGTCTCTGTCTCTCTCTCCCTTTCTTTCTGTGTATCTTACTTCCCTGCTGCCTCCATGACTGGCTGCCTGGCTTATGTCCCTCTCTTTCTCTTTCATTTTTTTCCTTCTCTCTCGAGCCTAGACTTTTGCTCCTGTTTATTCTCTCTGCCCATCAGTCCCATCTATTCTTTTCCTGCCTAGTCATTCACCTTTTTATTAGACCAATCAGGTGTAATTAGGTAGGCAAGGTGAAACAAATTTAACACATATTTACATCACTAAAAATGGCAGCATAAACAAATGTAACAACATATCTTTGCCTAGTTAAAATAATATTCCACAACATAACCCAATAAAGAAAATTGCTCCATTGAGAATTTCTTCCCACATGATTCTATATTGTGTTGAGTTGATAGTTAAAACTAACCAGTATAGAAATTTTGTCTTCATCTTGAAATAAAGAGTTAAAATTCAGAACAACCCATGTCATCAGAAGACACATGAACAAACTACAAAATGGCACAAGTGTACTGACTTAGCTGCAAGACAAATTGTCCCCTCTGAGTACCAGTCCTATATCACCAAGGACAGGGTCTTTGAAAACCACTTTAAGAGGAGAAGGAATAATTTATATTTATATTTTGATGAAGAACAAAGTAATTGGTTGCTAATGAAATAAACAGCTTGGTTTACATATAATTGAACAAATTTAAAATCTCTCCTTAGCTCAAATACATATTCTCAGAAAAAGGATCATTTGTATACTTATACTTTGAAATAATTGCCATTAGGTTAAAATTACTTTTGGACATTTCTTATCAAATCAACATAAAACAAAACAAGCAACAATAACAAAAAACTTGTCAATGATTTTAGGATAAGGGGGAAATTTGTAACCACCTGAAGATTTTTGTTTGCTTGTTGTTTTAAGACAAGGTCTCATATACCTCAGGCTGCCCTCAAGCTCACTAGGCAGCCAAGGCTTGCCTTAAACTTCTGATTCTCCTGTCTGCCTTTGAGTTCATCACTATGCCCTACTTATGCAGTGCTGGAGATGGAGCCAGGACTTCCTGAATGCCAGGCATGCTCTACCAACTGAGCCACATCTATACCTTGGAAATGTTCAACCTTGGAGCAACAATGAATTAAGTAACATATTTCTTTTTCTTTGTTTGTCTTTTTGTTGTTTGCTTTTTGAGACAGGGTTTCTCTGCATCGCCTTGGTTGTCTTGAAACTTACTCTGTAGACCAGAATGGCTTGAGTTCATAGAGATCCACCTGCCTCTGTTTCCTAAGTACTGAGATCTATCACCTTGTTTTAAAAAATTATGTATTTTTATTTCATGTGCATTGGTGTTTTGCCTGCAAGTGGGTGTGTGAGGATATTGGATTCCCTGGAGTCACAGACAGTTGTGGCTGGTGGATGCTGGAAATGAATCAAGGTCCTCTAGACGAACAGCTGGTGCTCTTAACCACTGAACCATTTCTCCAGCCCCTACAGAGATTTCTTAAAAGCTTCATTTAGTAATAAAATGTATAGCCCTTCTTCAGTTGCTCAGCATGAACGATTTTCTTTTGTAAGTATTTGAAAATCCTCTTTTTACAGACAAATAATTATATGAATCATGGATTTCCAGTGTGTATCAATTCTTTTCTTTAATATAAAAGAGATATATACTTATTTATTTATAAAGAACTTGATATAAAAGAGTTATTGAGGCAGGAGTTGGTAGTATACACCCCGTTAATCCTAGCACTTGGGAGGCAAAGTTGGATGATCTCTGTAGAGTTCAAAATCAGCCTGGTCTACAGAGAGAGTCCCAGATCAGTCAGGGCTACATAGTGAGACTCTGTTTAAAATTATCAGATTAAGACTATTTTTTTACTTCACTGCTTCCCAGAGGCTAAATACTTCCTCTCTGAGGAACAATTGCTCCACAGAAACACTTTTCATAGAAAAGGTCAGCCAGACTGCAACCCCAAACTATTTGAAGCTGTTTTTAAATTTTCATAACATTTTTATTTATCATGTGGTCACATGTGTACAGAGGGACATGCATATGTAATGGCACACTTGTAGATGTCAGAAGACAACTTGAAGGAGTCTGTTCTCTCTTCCACCATATGCTTCCCGGGGTGGGGGTTGTCTAAGCCAGGTTGTTAGGCTTGGCGGCAAGAACCTTTACCCTCTGAGCCATCTTGAAGGCTCTAGAATATTGTCTTTGACTGTTGAATATACCTACACACCACAGATTCCCTCAGGTCTCCATCTCCAGTTTTTGACATCACATCCCAAGTCTAATAGAATTTGGTTATTCTCTGGACCACTTCACTAATCAACCTTTGGTGATGGACTGTTGGCTTTCATACAATATAAAAGAGAAAGAAGAGGAGGGATTGGGGAGAGATGAAGAAGAAGTAGACAGAGAAAGAGAGAGAGAGAAGGTACCTTAGGAAGAGAGAAGTAATAATTGAGGCTACAAACGACTGAGTGCTTTCAATAACTAAGGACTATACTAAACAATGGATTGGAGAATCTCTCTGAACACCAAGTGAAATAACATTCACAGTGAAATTTGCAAATAAAAAGAAAAATCTCAAAAACAGTCCAAGAGAAATGACATGACCTTTGAAAAAGTAACTATGAGAATGAAAGATGCTTCTCAGGTAGAAAAATGTTGTCAAAAGACAGGTGACAGCTTCAAATTAGTTGTATAAGATGAAATTCAAAATAGATTTATTGTCATTTTTCTAGTTATTAAGGAACATTTCTTTAAGTATTTCTCAGCCATTTGTGTTTCTTCTTTTGAGAACTCTGTTTAGATTTGTCCCTCATTTTTTTAATTGGGTTATTTGTTTTCTTGATATCCATCTTTTTGAGTTATTTATGTATTTAAGATATTAGTCACCCAATGTCAGATGTGTACTTTGTAAAATCTTTTTCCCATTCTGTAGGCTGCCATTTGTCTGAATGATGGTGTCCTTTGCCAGAAGAAGCTTTTCAGTTTCATGAGGTCTCATTTATTAATTGTTGTTCTTATTGCCTATGTCATTGGTGTTCTTTTCTGTGCCAATGAATTCAATCTTATTTCTCACTCTTTCTTCTATCAGATTTATGATATTTTTGCATTTTTTATCTTTAGTTTTTTTTGAGGCAGGATTTATCTGTGTTAGTCCTGGCTGTCCTAGAATTAACTCTTGTAGACCAGGCTGGCCTCAAACTCACAGAGCTCTGCCTGCCTCTGCTTCTAGAGTTCTGGGATTAAAGGCGTGCACCACCACTGTCTAGTTTATGATAGCTAGTCTTATGGTGAGGATATTTTTATCCATTTGGAGCTGGGTGTTGTGTAGGGTCATAATTATGTCTATATTTGCAATCTTCTAAATGCAGCCATACACTTTGAACAGTACCATTTATTAAAGGTGCTGTCATTTCTCCAAGTGCATAATTCTGGTTCTTTATTTTAAAAAAATCAGGTGTTCATAGGTATGTGGACTTATGTTTGGCTCTCCATTTCAATTACATTGATCAATGTGACTATTTTTATGACAATTCCACGCTGTTTTTATTACTGAAATTCTATAGTACAATTTGAGAACCAGGAAAATCAACTTCCATCAGTTCTTTAATTTTTCAGTATTGTTTGAGCCAATTAGTTTGGATTTGAAATCTACTTTGTCAAATATTAAAATTGTTAGGTCCATTTGCATGAAATATCTTTTTCACATCCTTCTACCTGGCAGCAATGTTGATCATTGATACTGAGGTGTGTTTCTTGGATACAGAATAAGAATGCATCTTTTTCCCAATCCATTCTGTTTGTCTGTGTCTTTTGGGGGGCATTGACACCACTGATACTGAGAGTTGTCAATGAGCAGTGTTTCTGGATTCCCATTACTTTGCTGTTGTGGTGTGGGTGCCTCCCTTCCTTTGTTTTGTTGATTTATAATTCATTCCTTGAGTTTTCTTGGGGATGTTGTTAATATCTCCTAATTTAAGTTTTCTTTCTAGTGCCTGATGTAGAAGTGGGTATGTAGATAGATACTGCTTAAATTTGGTTTTATTGTGGAATTTGTTCTTTCTCCATCTGTTGTGTTTGCTGGGTATAGAGTCTGGGATGGTATCATTAATCTCTTAGATTTTTTAGAACATTCATCTATGCCCTCTGACTTTTAGAGTCTCCATTAAAATGTTAGGTGTTAAACTAATATGTCTGTTGTTATATGTTTCTTGGTCATTTTTTCTTAAAACTTTTAATATTCCTTATTTTCTATGTATATTTAATGTTTTGATTATTATATGTTGTAGGGACTTTCTTTTCTGGTTCAGTGTATTTGGTGTTCTGTATACTTCTTATGCTTTTTTAAGTTAGGGAAATTTTTCTATGATTTTGTTATTTTCTTTGCTTTTCCCTGGGTTTATTCTTCCTCTATTCCAATTATTCATAGATTTGTTTTTTTTTTGTAGTGTCCCAAATTTCCTTAATGTTCTATTCCTGATACTTTTTTAAGATTTAACATTTTCTTTGACTGAAAAATCCATTAAATTTTGTCTTCAAGGCCTGAAATTGTCGCTTCTATCTCTTCTATTATCTTGGTATGTCTCAGCTCTGAGCTTTTCGTTTGACCTCCTCAAGTTTTCACTTCCAGTTTTATCTCTTTTTGTGATTATACTTCTATTCTTATGTCTTCTGAACTGTTCTCATCATTTCATTCCACCGTTTTTTCCCCATAGATTTCATTAACGTATTTACTCATATCCTCTTTAAGGTCTTTGAACATATTCATAATAGCTATTTTGAAGACCTTGCCTTGAGCTTCAGCTGTATTGCAATTCTCAGGTCCTGCTGTAGTGGCATTGCTGGTTTCTGGTGCAGACACATTGTCCTGGCTGGTTTTGATTGTGGTTTTACACTGGTGTCTAGGCATCTGGGTTTGGGATGATTGTAATACTAGGTGTTGATATCTAGTCTTATCTTAGTCAGTTGAGTCCTTCCTTGGTTTCTGTAATCCCATCTGGATTTTAGGGGAGTGTGTTAGCTATGGGTTGCCTGGTAGGGAGTGCTTCTGAGTCCTTGTCATGTGTGGCCACTGGTGGTCTTGCCTAGAATGTGTTTCTAGTATTAGGGACTGACACTAGAGGAGTGCCCGTGTGGCTGAAAAGGTTCACATGAAAGAGGAAGCCTTGTTCTGCATGGGTGACTACTAGCTCCTTAGGGAGTGAAGGCAGAGAGGGAAGGTGAGCTCCTGCAGGTGGTTTTTTTATAGGGCTAGGGATGCAGCTGGGAAATTTCAATGGAAGATAAAGAGGAGAGTAAAGACCTGATTCTCAGGCTGGCGTGGCCAGTATATTCCCAAGTACAGAATGCCTCTGGATGCTGGCAGCTGACACAAAGGGGCAGAGTAAAGGAGGAAGGCTGGGTCCCTGGAAGGTCTTTTAGAGCCCTAGTTCCCTAGTTACCTCTATTCCAGAGGGACTAGAGGCAGAGATGGAAGGAAGGCCCCTGCAGGTTGTCTCTAAAGGGCTGGGAATGAGACATATAAATTAATATTTTAAAACAGAATATATAACTGAAAAGTAAATATAAGGGGAATGCCATATTTAAAAAATACTTAGTTCAAAAGAAAAAAGAAACAAGCACAAGAATATATAGCAAAGTAGGATAGAAATAGAATATATATAGAAATAATTACTAAAATTACATAAGTAAGCAGCAATATAATAGAAGTGACACCAAATGTAAATAGATTTCTACTACAGACAAAATTCATGAGCATGAATTAAAAAGTGATGCTGAAAAAACGGTATGTTCTCTTGTTGGAGAAAGAAGCTAGATATGTATCTTTCACTCTTAAATTACTATAATTAAACATGAAGAAATACTTCATGTTATAGATGTATGTGAAAAGAACAATCTCTCAGGAAAATTTTCCAAGAACTGACAAATGGAATCACACAGTGATAAAGCTTCTGTACAATAACAAGAAGCAATGAAGCCACCAGCAGAGTGCAAAGGCTGCCAGCAGAATGAGAAAAAGTATTTCAAAATATGCTCCAAACAAGGGACTAATACAAAGAATACCTGTAGAACTTCAACAATTAAACACAAATAATAATAATAATAATAATTGAATCAGTGAGTGAGCTAATTAAAGAACATGATATTCCATGAGAAACACAAATCTCCAATCCTATCTGAACAAGTATTGAGCATCCTTAGTTATCAATGAAACGCAAACACAAATTGGTATGGATACTACATCTCACCCTGCTCAGAATGGCTGTCATCAGGAAAACAAATGACGACAATGCTGGTAAGGCTGGTAAGGTTTGGGAAAGGACTCCTGTTCATGTCCAGTCAGGAGGAAGTGGGCCAATCCATTATGGAAATCAAAGGGGAGTATCTTCCAAAAACTAAGAATGAAATTAAAGTATGATCCAGCAATACCACTTCTGGGCACATACCCAAACTTCTCTAAGTCAATACACCAAAATTACATGTTTGTGTCCATGTTTCTTGCTACACTGTTCATAATGGGTAAGATACGGAGTCATATATAAACTGCAAGGAAATGGCATAATCGATGCTATCTAAATTAAAACTTAATTCTACTTAGAAAAGACTTCGCATTAAAAGGTTGAAAATGGAAGGACAAAATAAAAAACATAGGCTTCCAAAGCTAAGTTAAGAATGCTAAGTGCTGGAGGAATAGTGATAGGCACCTATAATTCCAGCATTTGTGAGGTCACTGTAGGATTATGAATTCAAGGATAGCTTGAGCTGTACAATGTGTCTTTAAAAAGTAAGTGAAATTGTTTTCAGTGTTAGACACACTAGACTTTATGAAGTAAAGTATCATGGGAGATCAAGAAGACATTCTATGATGATCAGGAATACATAAAAGTGCTAAGTTTGGATGTTATTAGTAACAATATGTCTGAGAACATAAAGCAGAAATAGACTTAGCAAGGGAAATGGATAAATTGAAAACCATAAGAGGCAATTTTGATGTAGCACCTCTCCACACTTTGTAGGGTCATATTTAAATTTATAGACACTTGGAGAAACTGCAAACTATGTATTGCTGCCTTATATTTATAGGATATTAATCAAAATTGCACATATGTTGGGCCATAAAGCAATTTTAATAACTTCCAAAGATTGAAATATTCAGTTTATTCTCTGACAACAACAGAACTAAAGTAAAAATGAGCAATAAAATATATATATATATAAGTCCCAAGTTTATACAAATCAATAAAACACTTTAAATTATAGAGTGATGGAAAAAATCAGAGTATAAATAACTTCTGAAACATATGTGTTGCATCAAGAATTGAGCTTCAAAGGAAATTTATAGCACATAAAAATCTACATCTGAAAATTCATGATTTAATCTACAATTCAAGGTAAAGGTTAGAGAAATAAAATCAGAGAAAAAGAAGGCAATATTAGATGTAAGAAATGATTCAAAAAGAAACAACCATAACAGAGAAGACATTTACAAGTACAAAATGGCACTATGAAAAGGTGCAATTAATAAAAACCCCACAATGCCTAGGAAATAACTAAGTATAAAACCAAGACAGAAAGAGCTCCCATCCTGAGCATGTAATTAAAAATACTAGAGACAAATGAAAAAGATGGATGGCGAAGTCCTTGGAATCACAATTAGCAAATCGGAGGTAAGAACACAATAGGAAACCTGGTGATCCAATATGTAAGCGATTGAATCCAGCCAGTGTTATTCTACTTTGTGGTCTTCTGAACTATTGAGAAAAATAACTCCAACCAAGTGTAATATTTTCCAAGGAACCTTCCGCAGAAGCAAACACTTCCAAAATTTTCTGAACTATCATAAATATCTTAAAACTTGACTCAAATTTGTCTGGCAAACATTGTCTTTTGTACAGGAACAAAAATACTAGAAAAAATAAGAAAAATGAATGAAGTGCATTCTGTACAACAAAGTGTTTTTTTAAGAGGATACATTGCAAAAACAAACACTTTACATAATATTTATAAATTAATTCTATATAATTTATCAAATGAATAAGTTGAGGAGAAAAAACTGTATGATTATTTCAAAAATTTTTTGTTAACATTAACACTATCCAACTGTCAAATGAAACAAAGCAAAAAACAACAACAACGAAAACCACTGAGTTAAATGGAAGGACCAGAGGATTTCTGCCATCTATTATGTGTTAACAGCGATGGACAGAACACATCTTCTAGAAAGTATTTTATTAGAAAGATGGGGAAACAGAAGGGATTTAACTGTCGAAATTATTTGCCTTTGTGCTAGACCTCCTAGACAGAGTTGTAATGCAAGGGAACTAAATAAAAGCCATGACATTTAGCATACAGTACAGAAATAAAATGTTTATTTTTCACATATTGTACAATTTTGCATTTAGAAAACCCAGAGTCTAAACTGAATACAAACTATATATGCATATTTTAAAATTTTACTGTATTTGAGACCCCCTGTACAAAAATAATCACATGCTTTATGAGAATGAATAGAGAATGGATTGTGTGTGTGTGTGTGTGTGTGTGTGTGTGTGTGTGTGTGTGTGTTTGTAACATGCACCGTGGTGCACGTGTGAAGGTCAGAGGACAACTTGTGGGAGTCAGTTCTTTATCTATCATGTGGGTCATGGGGATTTAATTCAGAACTTCAAGGTTAGTGGCAAGCACCTTTATTCACTGAGCCACCTCAACGGCCCCATAGAATAAATTTTCTAAAGTGGTATTTACAATTTCTAAAGATAGTTAGAGAGACACAGACTAGTAAAATAAATCAAAAAAGGTGGAACTATGCCAATTCGTGGATTCCGTGCTTACTTAAATAGAAAAAGCTGGCACATTTTCCTGAAATTCACATTATTTACAAAGCATAATAAAAACTGATGTTCTTGTGGAAATTGACAAATTAATTCTAAGTTTCAGGTATGATTATCTATGACCAAGAATAAAGACACTATATTCTTGAAGGATACACAGTTACCATCAGATTTTCTTATTCCAAATATCTACTAATTAAAACTTTAATATTATTGAGGGATTGGAAAATTAAAAGTGCCACACAAGCATTCAAACTGCTTTGTATAATTAAGGGAGATCTTCAGAAGAATGGGGAATGATAGACAGCTTGGAAGAAGTTGTGCTGGGCTGGGGGAGCACCATACTGGGCTGGGGGAGCACCATGCTGGGCTGGGGGGAGTACCTTGGGGGACATGATGACTCCCTCTCACCTCACGCCTGACTCAAAGGATAGATTAGCCGCATATCTACATTTAAAGGGTAAAGTAATAAAACCTCTAAGACATTGTATTTATAGCAATACATTTGGGGGGGGGTGTTTGTGCCAAAGAGATGGCTCAGCAGTTAAGAGCACTTGCTGCTTTTGCAGAGGACCTGAGTTCTGTTTATAGTATCCTTATCAGGCACTTACATCTGCTAGTAACATTAGCTCAGACACCTGCACACATGGCAAACATACTCACAGATACAATAATGCAAATCAACAAACTATAAATGATTAATATGCATAAATAAAAATAAATCTTTAAAAATTAACAAAAGGTTGGCAAAGATGTTTTAAATAACAGTTCTAATAACAAAGGGACATGGGTAGAAACTTGCTGCGGTAAGGTCAAAGACTTGTTTATCTCAGGAAGTATAGCTGTGACAGGTTAGTGGCACTGGGAGTACAGTCGCAGCTACTCTGCAGCCTGAGCCAGGAAGAATCAAAGCTGAAGACTTGCCTGATAGAGAGTATGTTCAGATCAGCCAGAGCACCTTAGGGACCCTGCTGAAAAATAGAAAGTGAGCTGGGGATTTAGGTGAAAGTAGTGGGCCAGCTTGTATAAAGCTGTGTTTGATTACCATATTCGGCAGAAGAAACTGTGACATTAAATGTGAAAAATAAATATCTCTTACTAGGAAAAAATATTTTTTAAAAGACTTCATCCATGGAATTTAGTCTCTGGGTATTGATTCTGCAGATCAATGCAATTGGTAGGAAAGCTAATTGAAGTTTTGAAAGGGCACAGAATATACCCAAGTAGCTAACATCAGTGAACAGATGCTAAATTGCCTCAGTCATACAAGAAGTACAAATTTAAACACTGAACACATCCTTTAGTCTGTTTAAAACAAAACAAAACAAAACAACAAACAAAAACCACCCATTGGGAATGTGTTATGTGAAATGCAACACTCATGTCCACACACTCTGGGCTGGGAACCCACCTTGGGGAACCAATGAGCTCATCTGGGTTGCTGCACCCCTAGAGTGCTCTGAGTCTCTCCCGACAGTCCCACTGGCTGAACCATGGCCTCTGCACTCTGCCTCCTCCTTGCATGTGGTTCCTGCTACTTTCACTCAGGGAAGGTCCTGATGAATCCTGTAGGTCTCGACTTTTAAGGTCCACGAGCTTTTCTTAGGACCTGAAATTTCAATTCCGAAGAAACTGCCACTTAACAGGATATCATATTTTGCTACATTAAATTCTCTCATACAGTCTTGGACAAACAACCTAGTGAAATCACTTTGGAAAATTATTAAATATGTACAATCTTTCTGCATAAGCAAATCTACTTCTGAATTATAATCTAAGAAAAAGTGCATGCTTATTTATTTAAGCTTTTTAAAAATTGTTTTAAATAATGTAAATGTATATGCGTGTATGTATACATGAGTACCGGGTCCTAAGGAGGGGAGAAGAGGGCTTCAGATCCACTGTAACTGGAGTTATATGGGGTTGCCAATGTGGGTGCTGAAATACAAACTTCATCTGCAGGAGCAGCTCCTGTTTTGGGCTGCTCCTTCCTTTCTTCCTTCCTCTCTTTCCCCTCTTTCTCCGTCCCTCCCTTCCTTCCTCCTCTCTCTTTCTTTCCTTATTAAAAAGCATTTATAGTGAGCTGTTACAATTTTCTTCTTGTTGTTGAGATAAAAGACGGATGAAAAGCAGCTTTCAAGAGGAATAGATTTATTTGTTCACAGGCTGCAGTCTAAAATCAAGGGAAGTCAGGGTAACTGCTTGAAACAAGAACCTACTGGCTAGAACTGAAACACAGGCCAATGAAGAAATCATGTTCATATGCTTTTCCCATAATGCTCAGGCCCAGCTTCCTAAAGATGGTACTGTCCACCATGGGCTAGGCCCTGCTACATAAATTAGCAATCAAAAATGTCCCACAGACATTCCTATAGATCAATCTGATCAGGGAAATCCCTCATTTGAAACTTTCTTTTCCAAGACATCTCTTGATTGTATCAAGTTGACAATCAAATCAACAAGTACATTGCATTTTGCAAGATAGTTCAGCATGTAAAAGTGCTTGCCATGGAAGCATGACCAAAATCCAATCTTTAGAAACTGTGTTCAACCAACCAACCAACCAGCCAACAAAAATAAACCTCTGGGTCTGGTAGTGAGTATCTGTGATACTAGGAGTGCTATGGTGAGATGGGAGCACAGACAGGAAAAATGCCTAGGAGCTGCTTGACCAGCAATCCTGGAGCACACACCACTGCAGACAGCACACACCACGCAGAGAGATCCTTCCTTAGAAGGTGGGAGTAGAGAGCTGATTCCTGAAGGTTGACATTCAGTGTTGGAAGCACAAAGGTCCTTGTACTCTGAGATTACCAGGGAAACCAGGAGTGTTAATCATACAAGTTTGCCTTTTCAAAGAAAAAGATGTAATACCTGTTTTCCACCCAGAAGGCTGGTAGTGGATGTTGTTACCTGATGAGTTTGCTACCTATTAGGGCCAGACCTCAACCACATCCTAAGTTCTCTGTTCTCAGTCAACAAGACCCATCCTTAGATGAGATGTAGCATGTTCTTTATAGCCTGAATGACCTCTACACTATCTGTATAACTGAGACCATGACAAATCCTCCCCTAGGCCTTTAAGCTAATACATGTAGTCTATCTTTAGAACCCTTCTTCCTGGAAGAAATGACATGGACTTTGAGTTGAGTTTCTATGAAATTATGTGTTCCTGTGCATCAGGGATTATATTACACCAGGAAATGTTTCCCCAAATTTTATTCTATTTCAATACCCTTACATTAAACCACCTGATGTCAGACTCCAGACATTTTGATCAAGCACCAGCTAAGTCAGGCTAGGCTGAGTTTTCCTTCATGTTTCACAAGGATCATTTCCCTGCCAGCTGTGACACTTGGAGGGACCCCTGCAATTCAGTACTCTGATGAGATGATCATAATGTTGTTGTCTTGATCTGAATTCTAGATATACAAACATGCTCACTTTGCATGAATTGTTTTGACCATATACTCATGGTTATTATAGTTTATGTAAATAATATTTACTTAAAAGGAGGGCTGGAAAGTGGGGAGTCCCTGCTCAGGTGCAGATAAGCCACCTGCCCATGGAACTTTTCCACTTTGGTTATCAAGGACCACCAAGCCTTCCTTTCCCACCACTCATGCCTGCTGCAATGTCCTCACCTTACTTGGATGGACACCCCCTGCTCAGGTACAGGCAATACCACCCAGAAGAGCAAGAAGGTGAATGCAAGCAGAGACTCACTGTTGGTCCAGAGGCCACATCAGCCTCTAGCAGTCCAGAAAGACTCCCCACACATAGACCTCCTCTACACCCTCAGTGAACCGCAATACTAGTCCCAATCTCTCCCTATCGCCATGTCTTAGTCCTCCACTCAATCAGGGAAACCCCTGCTCAGTCAAAGGTTAAGCCAGCAGCTAAAAGTCTAGCCTTCAACTTGGGTGAAGACTATCTGCTGGACCAGAGGTCATGCCAGCTGTCAGAACTCAAGTCACACGGACCAAAAAACAAAAATAGAAAACATAAACCCATCCAACAAAGATAAACCCATAAATCAGCACCTAGACCTATAATCACGCAAAACCCAGAAACATAGACACCAGATTAGAACATACTCAAGAACAGGCAAGGAAATATTTTACCACCAGAACCAAGCTAGCCTATTAAATCAAGTACTAAATATTCCAACACAGCAGAAGCACAATAAAAAACCTTAAAATCAAATTTATGAAAATGATAGAGGTCCTTAAATAAGAAGCGAGTGAATCCCTTGAAGATATCAAGGGAAAGGCAAACAAATAGAGGAAATGAATGAATTTCTTAAGGAAAGCCAAGAAAAGTCATTCAAACAGTTAAAGGAAACAAATAAATCTGTTCAAGACCTGAAAATGGAAATAGAAGTAATAAAGAAAGCACAAATTTAGGGAATTCTGGAAATGAAAAATCTAGGGAAGTGAACAAGAACTACAGACACAAGCGTCACAGAATACTATGAAAAGACCAAACTCAAGACTAATAGGAATAGACTCAAAGACCCAGAAAAGGCTTTCAATAATATCATAAAAGAAAATTTTTCTCACACAAAGAAGATGATGCCTACAAAGGTACTAGGAGCATACAGAACACTAGATGGACGAGAAAAGACAGTCTCCTTGCCACATAATAATCAAAACACTAAACATAGAGAACAAAGAAAGAAAATTAAAAGCTGTAAGGGAAAAACATCAAGCAGCATTCAAAGGTAGACCCATTATAATTGCTCTGGACTTCTTATTGGAGACTCTAAAAATGAGACTCTGGACAGATGTCTTGCAGGCTCTAAGAGACCACAGATGCCTGCCAGACTACTAAACCCAGGAAAACTTTCTTTTTTTATATTCTTTTATTTTTTTCATTCAAAAAAATTTACATTTCCTCCCCTTCTTCCAGTCCCCTCCCACTCCCCCCAACCTTCCTCCCTCCCCCTGCTTCCTTAAAAGAGGACATGGTGCCCTGCACTGTGGGAAGTCCAAGGCCCTCCCCCCTCCATCCCAGCCTAGGAAGGTGTGCATCCAAATAGACTAGGTTCCCCAAAAGATAATACATGCAGAAGAGATAGGTCCTAGTGTCATTGTTGATGGCTTCTCAGTTTGCCCCCATTGGCCGCCACATTCAGAGAGTCTGATTTGATCGTATGCTCGTTCAGTCCCTGTCCACCTGGATTTGGTGAGCTCCCATTAGATCAGGCACACTGTCTCAGTGGGTGGACCAGCCCCTCATGGTCCTAACTTCCTTGCTCATCTTCTCCCACCTTCTGCTCTTTGACTCGACTTGGGAGCTCAGTCCATTGCTCTGATGTGAATGTGGGTCCCTGTCTCTATCTCCATTCATCGGACGAAATTGCTATGGTGATGATCAAGATATTCATCAATGTGACTATGGGACAATGCTAGTTCAGGCACCCTCTCCTCTGCTGCCCAAGTACCTAGCTGGGGACATTCCCGTGGACACGTGGGAACCCCTCTAGAGCAAAGCATCTTGAAAATCCTAAAATGACTCCCTTAATGTAGATATCTTTTTCCCTTCTCCAATATCCACCTTTCCTCCATCTCCATCCTCCCACTCCCCCAAGCTCTACCCAGTCCTTCCCTTCTCCCTTCTCCCTTCTCCTTCCCCTCTCCCCTTGGACCACCCCCTCTACCCCCAATTCTATCCTTGCTCCCGTGCTTCCAACTTTGGCCTGGCAATCTTGTTTGCTTCCAATTTCCAGGAGAAACTATATATGTTTTTCTTTGGGTTCACCTTACTATTTGGCTTTTCTGGGCTTGTGAGCTATAAGATTAATGTCCTTTGTTTATGGCTATGGTCCACTAATGAGTGAGCACATACCATAATCATCCTTTTGGGTTTGGGTTACCTCATTCAGGATAGCGTTTTCTATTTCCATCCATTTGCATGCAAAATTGAGGATGTCATTGTTTTTTACCATTGAGTAGTATTCTAATGTGCATATATTCCACACTTTCTTGATCCATTCTTCCATTGAGGGGCACCTAGGTTGTTTTCAGGTTCTGGCTATTACAAATAATGCTGCTATGAACATATTTGCACAAAGGCTTTTGTAGTATGATTATACTTCTCTTGGGTATATTCCCAAAAGTGGTATTGCTGGATCCTGAGGTAGGTTCATTCCCAATTTCCTGAGAAACCGCCACACTGATTTCCAAAGAGTTTGCACAAGTTTGCATTCCCACCAGCAATGGATGAGAGTTCCCCTTACTCCACATCTCCAGCATAGGCAATCGTTGGTGTTTTTGATTTTAGCCATTCTGACAAGTGTAAGATGGTATCTCAAAGTTATTTTGATTTGCATTTCCCTGATGGCTAAGGAAGTTGAACATGACCTTAAGTATCTTTTGGCCATTCGAACTTCTTCTGATAAGAATTCTCTGTTCAGATCATTACCCCATATTTAATTGGGGGTATTTAGAATTTTAATGTCTAGTTTCTTGAGTTCTTTGTATATTTTGGAGATCAGACCTTTGTCTGATGTGGGGTAGTGAAGATCTTCTACCATTCAGTAGGATGCCTTTTTTGTCTTAATGACTGTGTCTTTTGCTTTACAGGAATCTCTGAATGTGGCTGCCAATGGGGGCAGACTGAGAAGCCAATGATAATGGCACTGGGACCTATCTCTTCTGCATGTATGGGCTTTTTGGGATCCTAGTCTATATGGATGCTTACCTTCCTAGGCCAGGATGGAGGGGGAAGGCCTTGGGATTCCCAAAAGGCAGGATACCCTGCCCCCTCTTAAGGAAGCAGGGGGAGGGAGGAGGGATAGTGGGGGAGTGGGAGGAGACTGGGAGAAGGGGAAGAAGTATAAATTTTTGAATGAAAATAAAAGAATATGGAAAAAATAAATAAAAAAGAAGCTTCTCAGTTTCAGGAGGTCCCATTTGTACATTGTTGCTCTTATTGTCTGTGCCATTGGGGTTTTACATAGGAAGTAGTCTCCTGTGCCCACGTATTGCAGGCTACTTCCCACTTTCTCTTCTATCAGGGTCAGTGTGGTCGGATTTATATTGAGGTCTTTAATCCATTTGGACTTGAGTTTTGTGCATGATGATAGATAAGGGTCTAATTTCATTCTCCTACAGGATGAAATCCAGTTATGCCAGCACCATTTGTTAAAATGCTTTTATTCTTCCATTGTATAATTTTAGCCTCTTTGTCAAATATTAGGTGTTCATAGGTTTGTGGATTAATTGCCGGGTCTTCGATTTTATTCCATTGGTCAACATCTCTGTTTTTATGCCAATACCAAGATGTTTTCATTACTGTAGCTCTGTAATAGAATTTGAAATCAGGGATGATAATGCCTCCAGAAGTTCCTTTATTGTGTAGGATTGTTTTGGCTATCCTGGGCTTTTTGTTTTTCCATATAAAGGTAGTTATTGTTCTCTCAAGGTATATGAAAAGTTTTGTTGGAATTTTGATGGGGATTGCATTGAATCTATACATTGCCTTTGATAGAATTGCCATTTAACTGTTACCCCAAGATACTTTATGCTATTTTTGGCTATCGTGAAAGGTGATGTTTCTCTGATTTCCCTCTCTGTTTCCTTATCCTTTGTGTATAGGAGGGCTACTGATTTTTTTTGAGTTGATCTTGTATCTTGCCACTTCACTGAAGGTATTTATCAGCTGTAGAAGTTCTTTGGTAGAGTCTTTGGGGTCACTTATATACACTATCACATCATCTGCAAGTAACAAAAGTTTGACTTCTTCCTTTCCAATTCGAATCCCCATGATCTCCTTATTTTGTCTTATAGCTATTGCTAGACTTCAAGCACTATATTAAAGAGATATGGAGAGAGTGGACAGCCTTGTCTTGTTCCTGATTTTAGTGGAATTGCTTTGAGTTTCTCTCCGTTTAATTTGATATTAGCTGTCAGCTTGCTATAGATTACTTTTATTATATTTAGATATGATCCTTGTATCCCTAATCTCTCCAAGACCTTTATCATAAAGGGGTGTTGAATTTTGTCAAATGCTTTTTCAGCATCTAATGAAATGATCATATGGATTTTTCTTTCATTTTATTTATATGATGGATTACATTGATAGATTTTCATATGTTGAACCAGCCCTGCATTTCTGGGATGAAGCCCACTTGCTCATAATGGATGATTTTTTTTGATGTGTTCTTGGATTCGGTTTGCCAGTATTTTATTGAGAATTTTTGCATCATAAGTGAGATTGGTCTGTAATTCTCTTTCTTGGTTGTGTCTTTGTGTGGTTTTGGTATCAGGGTAATTGTAGCTTCATAAAAAGAGTTTGGCAATGACCCTTCTGTTTCTATTATGTGAAACACCTTAAGGAGTATAGGTATTAGCTCTTCTTGGAAGTTCTGGTAGAATTCTGCATTAAAAACATCTGATCCTGGACTTTTTTTGGTAGCAGGTTTTTGATGACAGCTTCTATTTCCTCGTGACTTATAGGTCTATTTAAATTGTTCACCTGGTCTTGATTTAATTTCGGTATGTAGTATTTATTTAAAAAGTTGTTCATTTCTTATACATTTTCCAATTTTGTGGCATACAGGCTTTTGTAGTAAGACCTAATGATTCTCTGAATTTCCTCAGTGTCTGTTGTTATATCTCCCTTTTCATTTCTGATCTTGTTAACTTGATTGTTATTTCTCTGCCTTTTGATTAGTTTGGATAGGGGTTTGTCAATCTTGTTGATTTTCTCAAGGAACCAGCTCTTCATTTCATTGATTCTTTGGATGGTTTTCTGTTTCTCTATTTTGTTGATTTCAGACCACTGCTTTCATAGTGTCCCATAGGTTAGTGTATGTTGTTTCTTTATTTTCGTTGAATTCAAGAAAGACTTTAATATCTTTATTTCTTCCTTGACCCAGTAGTGCTTCAGTAGTTGACTGTTCAGTGTCCATGAGTTTGTATGTTTTTGGGGGGTAGAATTGTTGTTAAATTCTAACTTTACTCCATGGTGATCTGATAAGACACAGGTGGTTACTCCAACTTTTTTGTATCTGTGGATGTTTGCTTTGTTACTGAGTATGTGATCAATTTTCGAGAAGGTTCCATGAGATCCTGAGAAGAAGGTATATTCTTTCTTGTTTGGGTGGAGTGTTCTATAGATGTCTATTAAGTCCATTTGATTCATTACATCTGTTAGTTCTCATATTTCTTTGTTAAGTTTTTCTCTGGTTGACCTGTCCATTGTTGAGAGAGGAGTGTTGAAATCTCCTACTATTAGTGTGTGGGGTTTGATGTGTGATTTGAGTTCTAGTAATGTTTCTTTCACATATGTGAGTGCCTTTATATTAGGGGCATAGATATTCAGGATTGAGACTTCATCTTGATGAATTTTTCCTGTTATGAGTATGAAGTGTCCATCTCCATCTCTTCTGATTGATTTTAGTTTGATGTCGATTCTGTTAGATATTAGTATAGCCACACCTGCTTGTTTCTTAGGGCCGTTTGATTGAAAAACCTTTTCCCAACCCTTTACTCTGAGATAATGTCTGTCATTGTGGTTGAGGTGTGTTTCTTGTAAACAGAAGAATGTTGGATCCTGTTTTTGTATCCATTCTCTTAACCTGTGCCTTTTTTATAGGTTAGTTGAGTCCAATTATATTAAGCGTTATTAATGACCAGTGGTTATTAACTCCGGTTATTTTCTTTTTGGTGGTAGGGTTTGTGTGTCTCCCTTCTTTGAGTTGTGCTGGTGGAGGGTTGTTAGATGTCTGTGTTCTTGCGGGTGTTGTTTGCTTCTTTTAGTTGTGGTTTACCTTCTAGTCCTTTCTGTAAGGCTGGGTTTGTGGCTATATATTGCTTAAATTTGTTTTTATCCTGGAATATTTTGTTTTCTCCATTGATGGTGAAAGAAAGCTTTGCTGGGTATAGTAGTCTGGGCTTGCATCCATGGTCTCTTAGTTTCTGCAGCACATCTATCCAAGACCTTCTGGCTTTCATGGTTTCCATAGAGAATTCAGGTGTAATTCTGATTGGTTAACCCTTATATGTTACTTGACCTTTTTCCTTTGCAGCTCTTAATATTCTTTCTTTATTCTGTATGTTTTGTGTTTTGATTATTATATGGCGAGGGGAATTTTTTTTTGATCCAGCTTATTTGGTGTTCTGTATGCTTCTTGAACCTTCATAGGAATATCCTTCTTTAGGTTGGGAAAGTTTTCTTATTGGAGACTTTAAAAATGAAACTCTGGACAGATATCTTGCAGGCTTTAAGAGACCACAGATGCCTGCCAGACTACTAAACCCAGAAAACCTTTCAATCACCATAGATGGGGAAAACATGATATTCCATGACAGAGTCAAGTTCAAATATTATTTATCTAAAATTCCAGCTCTATGGAAGACGTTAGAAAGAAAATTCCCATCCATGGTGTTTAACTACACCTGTGAAAACACGGGAAATAAATGATCTCATACCAGCAAAACCAAAAGAAGGGAAACACATACACAAACACAGTCACTCACACAAACATCACCACTACCAGCAACAACAAAATAACAGGAATCAACAATCATTGGTCATTGATATCTCTTAATATCAATGGAACCAATTTCCAATAAGAAAGACACCAACTAACAGAATGGGTGTGAAAACAGGATCTATTCTTCTGCTGCATATGAAACACATCTCAGCATCAACAATAGACATTACCTCAGACTAAAGTGTTGGAAAATAGTTTTCAAGCACATAGACCTAAGAAGCAAGCTGTTATAGTCATTCCAATATCTAACAAAGTTGACTGCAAACCAAAACCAGTCAAAAGAGACGAGGAAGAACACTTCAAACTCATCAAGGAATAATCCACAAAGTTGGTATTTCAATCCTTAACATCTCTATGCCCCAAATTCAAGGACATCCATATTGAAAAAAAAAATTTTTAAAGCTTAAATCATGCACCCAACCTACATGTTGATAACAGGAGATTTCAATACTCCACTTTCACCAATGGAAAGTTCAACCAGACAAAAACACAATAGAGAAATACTGGAGCTAAAAGACATTATGAATCAATTGTATCAAATGGATATTTTGGTGGTTTGAAAACAAAATGGGCCCTAAAGGACATGGCACTATTGGGGGTGTGACCTTGTTGGAGGAAGACTGTCACTGTAGAGGTGGGATTTGAGATCTCATATATGCTCAAGTTGTACCCAGTGTCTCAGACTACTTCCTGTTGCCTCTGAGTCAAGGTGGCACCATGATGATAATGGTCTAAACCTCTGTAAATGTAAGCTACCCCAGTCAAATGTTTTTCCTTTATAAGAGTTGCCTTGGTCACGGTATCTCTTCACAGCAATAGCAACCCTAACTAAAACAGAAGTTGGTACCAGGTTCTGGGGTATTTTTGTGATAGGCCTGTCCATATTTTCTTTGGAGTAATATGGACCTTGGGTTTGTGGATTAAGAAAATAGTTGAACACTTTAAGTGGTGCTTAATGGTTCATCTTAATAGAAGCATGGAAGACAGTGGTGATGAATGTGATTTGAGCAGTGGGTGCCTGGATCAAGAGGTTTTAGAGGAAAAGAATGTTAGTATGTGGTCTAAAAACAGGTCTTGTGATATTTTGGTGAAGAATGTGACTGTTTTTTGCCCTTGTCCAAAGAGTCTGCCTAAGTCTAAAGTGAAACATTTTGGATTAATTTCATTGGCAGAGGAAATCTCAGAAGAACCTAGTATTTACTCTGTTTTGTGGTTAGTACTGGTCATGCTTATACAGATTTGTAATGGAAAGGAGCAATAAAATTAAAGTTTTGAAGGGAAAAGGATCACCAGAAAGTGGAATGGAGCTAAGTCATTGATATAAACATTCATTGATATAAACAGATTAAGAAATGGAATGAAGGGAGTGGTGACCTCAGGGCAAGATCCTACCCAGCTCAATTTCCAACTTGTGAAAAGGAATTAAAGAAAAGCTTAGAGCCATGTATGGTGGTGCATGTCTTTAATCCTAGCACTCAGAAGGTAAAGGCTAGTGGATCTCTGATTTGGGGGCCAACCTGATCTACAGATCAAGTTCCAGAATAGTCAAGCTTAGCCAGTAAAGATAATTGTTAAAAACAGAAAGCTGGTGAAGATGCAATTGAATGATGGGGCTATGTTTCAGCTCCAGTAAGAAACAGAACTTAGCAGCTTTGACCAGGAAATTTTGGCTTTGGAGTTAAGGAGAGAAGAAAGAGGTTATGGAATTTGCCTCTGAGAGCAAGGAAAGCTGCGGAGGCCAGGCATGTGTCCCTGAACAGATCCCTAGAAAGGCCGATGTGTAAAGCTGTGAAGCTGAAGTCTGAAATATGTTGGAGACTTTAAGATGTTAGCAACACCAGAGCCACTGTATACCCGTTCATGGAAGCTGCTAGCAGGGAATAGAAACAATCCAAGGGAAAGAAGTATGCCACGGTCAACAAAGCTAAACAGAGTTGGAGATCTTAAGAGCACCTCAACAACAGACATGGAGATGTAGTGTTTGGAGGTTTTTTCAGCTGTTTTTCAGTCCTGCTTTTGTCCAGTATTTCCTCACTATGCTTCCTTCCCTGCATTTTGGAACATCATTGTATATTCTGTGCCATTATATGTTGGAAGTATGTGACCTGTTTATTTTTATTTTATAGAGGATATAGTTCTGAATAAATCTCAGAAGAAACTTAGAACTTTTAAACATAGTTGATAATATGATTGACTACAGGGATTCTAAAAGTTGAACTGAATAAATTTTTGCGTTATGATATGGCTACAAGTCTTTGGGAGCCAGGGAGTAGAGTATAGTGTTTGAAGGAAAATGACCCCCAAAGGGAGTAGCACAGTGGGTGTAGTCTTGCTAGAGGAAGTGCATCACTGTGAAGCTGGAATTTGAGGTTTTGTATATGCTCAAGCCATGGCCAATGTCTCAGACCACTTCCTATTGCCTGTGAATCAAGCTTTGGGACAGGATAACTTAGAGACCTAGTGTAAAATTAAATAATACTGGCAAAAAAAGGAGTTAATAAAATGATTCCTAATGATATTCTGCTGTCGCTATAGATCAGTACCTAGTCCAATTATCATCAGAGAAGCCTCATCTAGCAGCTGATGGAAGCAGACGCAGAAATCCACAGCCAAACATTAGGCACAGCATGGGAAACCCCATGGAATAGGAAGAGTACAGATTGTAGGATCCAGATGGTTCCAGGATACCAGGAGAACGTAGCCCACAGAATTAACTAAGCAGGACCCATGGGGGCTCACGGGAACTGAAGTCACAAGCACACACCTTGTAAGGGTCTGAGCTAGGTCCTCTGCATTTACCTTATGGTTGTATAGGTGGTGTTCTTGTGGAACTCCTAACAGTAGGAGTTGATGGGTGTCTCTGAATCTTTTGCCTGCTGTTGGAACACATTTCTCCTACTGGGATACCTCACAGCCTTGATTTAAGAGTTTGTGCCTGGTCTTACTATAACTTACTATGCTGTATTTACTTGATATCCCTGGGAAGTCTGCTCTTTTCTGAAGGAAAATGAAGGAGGAGTGGATCTGGGGTAGAAGGGAGGTATGTGTGTGTGTGTGTGGGAGAAGTGGATGGAAGGGAAACTGAGTGAGCTTGGGCATAATGTTTGAGACAAGAATCTATTTTTAAAAAATCAAGGGGTGGGGAGATAGCTCAGCATTCATCTTTTTAAAAATTGCTTTAATTATAAGCATGTGTGTGTATGGCAGTGAGTATGTACACATGAGGGCAGGTACCCAAGGAGGCCAGAAGGAGGCTATAGACCACCTATGGCTGCAGTCAGAGGAAGGTGGGTGCTGAAAATTGAACCAGGTGAGCATAAAGATTTGTGTTCAAATCACCAGTTCCTTTGTAAGAAGCTGGTCATGACAGCACAAATGCATAAAAGCATAAGTCTTAGTTGGGGTTTTTATTGTGTGAAGAGACACCATGACTACACAACTCCTTTAAAGAAAGCATTTAATTGGAATCCATTTCGGAGGTGCAGTCCATTATCATCATAATAGATGACAGACAAGGTGGCATGCAGGCAGACATGGTGCTAGAGCTGAGAGTGCTCTATCTTGCAGGCAACTGTTTCAAGATATTTGTTTACACTGTGTGAAGATGTGTCATTGTGATTGGTTTAATGAAAAGTTGACTGGCCAATAGGTAGGCAGGCGAGAACAGGCGGGACTTCTGGGGAGAGAGAGTAACTCTAGGAAGAAGAAAGGAAAAGAGGCACTAGGGAACATGGAGGAAGCAGGATGGGCAGTAAGTGGCAGCATGTAGATTAATAAAACAGGTTAATTTAAATTATAGGCACTAGTAGGGAAAAAGTCAAAACTAAGGCCAAACTATCATTATTAATTAATAAGATTTTTTTGTGTCACTATTTGTGAGTTGGTGGCCCAAAGGAAAGTCTGGCTACAGGCAACAGAACACCAACTGAGATACTGGGAGCATAGGAACCCTCAAAGCCTGCCCCCAAAGTGACACAATTCCTCCAACAAGGCCATATCCACTCCAACAAAGCCGCATCTTCTAATATTGCCACTCCCTATAAGATTATGGAGGTCAATTACATTCACACTATCACATTCTACTCCCTGACCCGCATAAGCTTGCAACAATATCATAATGCAAAATGTATTTAGTCCAGTTTAAAAAGTCAGCATAGTCTATAATAGTCTCATACTTATTTAAAAGTCTAAAGTTCAAAGTCTCTTCTGAGATTCATGCACTCTCTCAATTGTAATCCTCTGTAAAATCAAAGTAAATAAACAGATCACATACTTCCAACATATAATGGCATGGGATATATATTACCATTCTAAAATGTATGGAAGGGAGCATAGTGGACCAAAGAAAGACTGAAAAACAGCTGAGCAAACTCCAAACTCTGTATTCTCATATTTGATATTGCAGTGTTCTTCAAATTTCCAACTCCTTTCAGCTTTGTTGACTTCAGCATACATCTTTCTCTTGGGATGGTTCCACTTCCTGCTAACAGCTCTCCTTGGTGGGTATTCCATGACTCTGATATCTCTAGCACCTTGGGTTCTCCAAGGGAGTCCAAGCTTCAACTTAACATCTTCACAAAATGTTCTCTCCATTTTAGGCCTCCATTCAGAGACACCCCTGATACATGCCTGGCCTCAGTGGCTTTCTTTAGGCATGGAGACAAATTCCATAACCTGTTTCTTATTTCCTTAATGCTAAAGCCATAGCCATATGGCTATAGCTATCAAGTTCTGCTGCTGACTGGGGCTAGAAAATGGGTTTGTAATGAGCATGGAAACAGATTCCTCTTAATGAGTAAAAAAGGGGGGAATCTACAGTGTAGGTAAAGTAGGAAATCTATAGTAAAAGGGTAAGTATAATATAGAAAATAGAAAATTAAGTAAGAAACTGTGTGAAGTAGAAAATTATTAAGGAGAAATATTAAGAGAACATTTTGCCCACTTGGAGGCTGCCACACCCATCTGACCCTTCCAGAAGGGAAAGCTGCACCCAGTAACCTTGGTAACAAAAGTAATCTTGCCACATGAGAAGGACCCCACCCTTCTGTGTCCAGTTGATACTGTTAACCTAGGACATCTGGCTATCAGAAGGATCAAATGGGATACAGGTTCAAATGGGTATAAAAAGAGAGGCAGAAGCAAAGCAGTTATCTCACTATCACGATGGCCCTAACATGCTGTTGAGCCTCGTAGTGAGATCCTCTGAATGCCTTGCCTTTCAAGAGCAGACTGAATGCCTTGCCTCCTGAGAGCAGAACATCACCAGACCACACAGACTACGTGGTCAAGAGTTGAGCTTTGCGGTCAAGCACCCAGTGCAGTTGGACATCCAACCTGAAGAAACCCAAAAGTCCTTTTTGTAGTAATGGAGGAGTGGGTTGGCCACAGTTGTCCAGTGTAGGGCCCCTTGTTTTGTCCCGCCTGGCTAGCTTAACTCTCGAAATAATTACACAGAAACTGTATTTATTTAATTACTGCCTGGCCCATTAGTTCTAGCCTCTTCTTGGCCAACTCTCACATCTTAAACTAATCCATTTTTATTAATCTGTGTTTACCACGAGATCGTGGCTTACCAGGAAAGATTCAGCATGTAATTTCATGGTGGCAGCTCTGGTGATTTCATGGCAGCAGCTCTCTGTCTCTGTGTCTTCCTCCCAGCATTCTGTTCTCTTTTCCCCGCCTATCTAAGTCCTACCCTATCAAAAGGCCAAGGCAGTCTCTTTATTAACCAATGAAAGCAACCCAAATACAGAAGGACCTCCTACACCAATTCCCCTTTTCTGTTTAAACAAAAAGGAAGGCTTTAACTTTAACATAGTAAAATTACATATAACAAAACAGTTATCAAACAAGAATTACAATTACAATATTTATATCTATTTTATCTTTTATCATGACAAAGGAAAAATATAACTATCTATCTATTCTTCAACTTCATCAAAGACTTCAGAAGGATATAATATTACCTAAGTAAATGAGAAGTAAGCAACTTCCAAAACTCTAGAAATGACAGAGACATCTCGCTGCCTGTACAGTCACCCAAAGTTTTTTTGTTGAGGCATCCATCTTTAGCCTATAGGTACATAGTATCCAGTAGACATTTCCATAAGGCTGGAAATTTCAAAGACAGTTTAGTCACCTTCTTTTGTATCCTGAAGAATGTCTTGCAGACTCTTTTATGAATCAGGAACCCCGAAGGATGATTTCACCTTTAGGCAAGTTCTGCAGTCCTCTCTCTTCAGGTTCTTTGTGTTCAGTTTATGTAACTGTCCAGGCAAGAGCACTTTCTTGCCCAAATGTCTAAGGAGCCTCTTTGATGCCCATCTTTCTCTTGAAGTAGCTTGGTGCTGCTAGGAACAGGCGTATCTCATTGTCATGAAAAGTCCTAAGTTATTAAAACATTTAAAATGCCATATTTTGTAGTCTTTGAGAGACATAAAGAATGTCTATCTAGCTGAAATATACCTTTATACATCTAGAAAATCTAACTAACATAACTACAAACTTGACTATTATCGATGATTATCCATTAACAACCTATATTTCCTAATTATACATTACATTTTTAAATGAACTACACAATCATAATACCTTAATCAAGATCAGAAATACATATACCTATAACAAAATTGACCTTAAATTTATATCAAGAAAGCAAAATCCATACCAATGCAAATATTCATATCTATATCATATCCCCCTTTAAATGTAAAAGAACATTTATAAACAATATTTGGGAATATGGGTGTAGGTTTTATGTGGCGTTAGTTGGCCGTGTTAGGTGCCAATTGGTAGTAATGGAGGAGTGGGTGGGCCGCAGTTTTCCAATGTAGGACTCCTTGTTTGGTCCCATCTGGCTAGCTTAACTCCCGAAATAATTACACAGAAACTGTATTTATTTAATTACTGCCTGGCCCATTAGTTCTAGCCTCTTCTTGGCCAACTCTCACATCTTAAACTAACCCATTCTTATTAATCTGTGTTTACCATGAGACCATGGCTTACCGGGAAAGATTCATCATGTCTGACTTTTGTGATTTCATGGCTGCAGCTCCCTGTCTCTGTGTCTTCCTCCCAGCATTCTGTTCTCTTTTCCCCACCTATCTAAGTCCTGCCCTATCAAATGGCCAAGGCAGTCTCTTTATTAACCAATAAAAGCAACCCAAATACAAAAGGACCTCCTACACCACCTTTTTAGGGCTGAAGATATCCAACAGTCCTTTTCAGTACTGAAGAAACCTTAAAGAAGATATCAGGTTGTATGATGCTATTTATACTCAAGTATGAGACTCCGTACATTTAAGATTGATGCATCTGTGATCTACTAATTACCATTAATGCATTAAATAAATTTGAGATTGATGCATTGGTAATTATTGGAGGGGCATAGATGCATTAATATGTATGTTTGGAGTATGAAATGTTATGCATGTGTTTAATGTGTGAAATGTTCAGAGATATTTTATGGATAATTGGTAAAGATTAGGAAATGTTAATTGATAAGTTGTATTAAGGTTAGGAAGTGTTTTATAAATAATTGATGAGCCAAATGAAGGTTAGGAATTGGTTTTATGTATTAGGATTAGTAGGATTAATAATTGTGATATTAAATTGTTTGTGTATTGCCTAACACGGTCCTCACATGCATACTAAAGGTGTGAACCCCCTTAATGAATTGGATATAGAAGCTACTAATAAAGAATTATTATAAAAAAATTCTCTTGCTTGATCTGGTTACTCATTGCTCTCTGGGGAGAAGGGCACTGAGTCCTCATAGCACTACTTGTAAAAGAACCTTGAGCTGAAACCCAACAGCTCACAACAGGGCTCCTAATTCAATTACATCATTACCAGCTTTCTGCCCTCCCCTTCCTAAGTTCAGCTCTCCTGAAGCTGGATCTCTAGATCAGGCCTCAAGCTCAGAGATCCAGCAGCCTCTATCTTCCCAATGCTGAGACTGAAGGTGTGCCCCATCACACCTGGCTCTAGGCATTTCTTTAGTTCCCCCCCACACACACACATAAGTTGGAAACTTAGTCAAGTGGGATCTTGCCCTGAGGTCACCACTACCTTTATTCCACTTCTCAATCCATTTATCTCCTTGAACATTGGACTTAGCTCCAGTACACTTCCTGGTGCTTTTTCAACTCAAAATTTATATTTTGTATTTTACCAAACTCATCTTTCTCCTTCTCATTATAAATCTTTATAAGCATGAACACTAGTAACCACACAACAGAGTCTATACTAGGCTGTTTTGATATTTCTTCTCCCAGTGGAATTTATCCAAATCTTTTCACTTTAGGCTCAGGCAAACATTTTAGACAAGGGCTACTTTCTTCACCAAAATATCACAAGAACGATCTCTAGGCAGCATACTCAACTTTTTTTTCTTCTGTAATCTTTTGAGCATGCTCCCCACAATTCATCAAATCACATTCAATATTTTAACAGGCTTTCTTTTGGGCTACCAGCCAGCTCCCAAATCATGACTTGGGGACTTACTTTTAGTTATTAATGCTTGGCCTTTTCTTAATGCTTGTCCCACTAACTCTTATAACTTAAGTCAACCTGTTTCTCTTCATTTGTCTTTTGCCTTGGGGATTTTTACCTTTCTTTTATTCTGTATGTCTTACTTTGTGTCTAGTTGTTAGATGCCTGACTGAGTAGCCCTGGGTGTCTCTCTTTCTTCCTCATTCTCTCTCAAGCCTAGATTTCTCAACCTACCTATTCTCTCTGCCTGCCAGATCCACCTATCCCTCTATTACCTACCTATTAAATGTTCAGCTTTTTATTAAACTAATCAGGTGCCTTAATCTGACAAAGCAGCACATCTTTGCATCATTAAACAAAGGCAGCATTAACAAATGCAACATACCTTTACAAAATTAAAGTAATATTCTGCAACAAAAATAGATCTAAAATCTCTTTACATAATTGAAGTAATATTCTATAGCACAATGCCATTGTCTTCCATGCTCCTACTGTTATGGCCAACTAAGCAGCATTTAAAGCATTTTACTACTTTTCTGATCCATAGTCCCAAACAAAAACATGATCAGGCCTATTACAGCAATACCCCAGTTCCTGATACCAACTTATGTCTTAGTTAGGGTTTTCATTGCTGTGAAGAGACACCATGACCACAGCAACTCTTACAAAGAAAACATTTAATTGGGGTGTTTCACTTACAGTTTCAGAGGTTCAATCCATTATCATCATGATGGGGAACATGGTGGCATACAGGCAGATGTGGCACTCGAGCTGAAAGTGCTACGTCTTGTAGGCAACAGGAAGTCAACTGAGACACTGGGTAGTATCTCAATCATGGGAAACCTCAAAGCCTGCCACACAGTGACTCACTTCCTCTAACAAAGTCATACCCACTCCAACAAAGTCACACCTCCTAATAGTGCCACTCCCTATGAGATTATGAGAGTAAACTTCATTCAAACTACTACAACATATTTGCTAGTAAGAGTATGAAATCCAGTGTGTGTGAAACTCCATAGCTATGGAATGGCTATTCTAACTGTATAGAAAAGTTCATCAAGATATATAGACTTTCAGTCTGGTTACTTTCTCTGGTGATATTTTTTATTTGCCAGATCTTTAAAACAAAATTTTAAGAAAAACACCTAAAAAATTAACTGATCATATGTGCTATGGAGAAAATTAAGGTTTATAGTATTGGGGTGTGGTAGCTATAACTTGTATAGGGTATACATAGTAGAGTCACCTTGAGGGCAATGTTAAGGTGTAACTTGAAATAGGTGAAGGATGAGCTATTTGGGCATCAGGGGACAAATTGCTTAGTAGAGAAAGACGAGTATAAAAAATTGGAGAAGACTTTAGCTGAAACATCTCAGGACTTCAAAGGAGAAACTAGTGCTTGGAGAAAGATAAGTGAGGTGGAAAGTAGGAATTGATGAGGTCAGGGAAACAGTGGGTTCAGGTCCTTGGGACCTGTAGGCCAACATGAGGCTCTTGATCTTGATTAGGAGTGAGTTGGGAGTCTGCCAAGAAGGAACTTGATCTGGGAAGGAGTAATAAAGTAACTCAATCACTTGGATTACTGTGGTACAGACAGGCTGTGTCAAGGATGAGAATAAATTTTCAGGAGGGTTAACTATGGCAATTCCAGTGCTATCTGTAAGAAGAGAACACAAGAAGAGAGGATAAGTTGGGTCATAGAGAGGTCATAGGATTCGATAGATGCTGCGGGAGATTTGAAGAGATAGTTGACCTGATTAATCATCAGATAAGGTGATAGGGTACTGGAATAAATTAAGAAAAACTTTCAGGGCTGCTTTGAATGATGAAAATGATAGCACTCCTATTAATGGAGCCCAGAGAGAATATGGTCTGGGGTAGTAGACAGTATAAGGTCTGGATAATGTAAGTTGGAAATGCTTCTCAGATGTTCAAGTGGAGATGCCAAGAAGGCAGTTGGGGTGGGTATATCTGGGCTACTCCCAAACCCTAGAGTGGACATTCTAATTTTAGTTCCATTTGCATATAGATTATATTTGAAGCCTGGGGACTTGATGGAATAATAAAGGAGATGACCTTAGGAAGGATAGGATAATGGGTTTTGTGAATCCTTGAGGTACAATCTTCAGTCCTGACCTGAAAATCCATGGACTATGCATGATTTTAGTGTTGCATCCCTGAGTTAGGATTGATAAAATTATAGGAATATGAAGCAGAAAATAGAGTAAAGAGGCCCTGTATACCAAGGTCTGGTTTGCAATTCCTACAGGCAAAAGTAGCAAGTTTCAGATACCACAGGTAAAGCCCAAATGTCCACTGAGACAGCCAATACTTCTGTGAGAACAAGTTAAATGGAAAAAGACAATAAATAAACTGTACTTCCTTAGGCCAAAATGATTCATAACCTTGAGATCCCAGAAAGTCTCTCTCATTGCTAAATTCAGGGTCCTTCACATATCCACCCTATAACATTGCTGTTTCCTAAAGAAAATCCTTAAACCTTTAAACCTTGTAATGAATTATACTCTTTAAATAATGTAACTTAAAAAAGAAAACAGAAAAAAAGACAATTGTCTATATATACAAGTGAAGCTCTTCTTTGAAAAGCCTATGCCCACACTTTAGATATGTTTTATTTTGTACCAGCGACTCTTTCTATTCACCCCGAGTTAAGATCTGCATTAAAATGCCTTTTAATAAACCCAAACTCTTCTTTATTCTGGATCTTCCTGAAATTCCTTTCTTTATTAAAGCCACAAATCTTGATTTTACCAGAATGGAGGTCTCTGAGGAGAAAAGGACATCTTTAGGCTGCTGGACATGAAAATGAGGAACCCTGACTCTGCCTTTTCTGTGACAATCCCATGCATTCTGCCTCTCCCCTTCTAGCTTCCTGTTTTATAGATTTGTTTTCATATCAGTTGTTTACAGCCTGTGTCCTTCCTCAGCCTCCTCCCTGCCTCCTACATAATCTGAGCTACTTAATTAGGGAACTCTTGTATCTTTTTCTCAGTAATATACTTAAGATTCCTTAAATAACATCTGGGATTGGGCACTCAATAAATATTTGTCCTTAATGAAAAAAATTAGTGGTTTTACTAATTTCTATCTTAAAGATCTTTTGGTCTTTAAAAATGCACTTTTAAAGATAAAAAAAATCAGGAAAAGATGAAACTTGTTAAGTTTCATGTTAGTTGACAATCCATATCTTTGATGACAGGTTTGAGAAGGATCTTCCCCTGCCCCCCATCTCTCTCTGTTTCTTTGCCTCTGTGCATGTCTGTTTGTATTTATGCGTCTGTGTGTACATGATTGTGTGTATGTTCATGTGTCTATGTGAGTATGTGTCTCTAATGTTCTGTTGGGATGATGGTTATTGCAATAATATTCATACAAATACAAAAGAAACACATGAAAAGACAAAGCCCTAGACCTGCCCAGTATATTTAGAAAGCTATGCAAAGTAGCTGCGACTTGAAGACTGAGAGCGAGATTGGCAGTCACATGCATTTCCTAAATATTGTTTTTATCACGTTGATCTTGATAGCTAAACATTCCCTCTTCATGCACATAGCACTATATATCACATCTGTGCATTTATTATCTATCTATCATCTATCTATCTATCTATCTATCTATCTATCTATCTATCATCTATCTATCTATCTATCTATCTATCTATCTATCTATCTATCTATCACCTATCTATAATCCCATCTATTTACATATATTTGACTCAAAAGTCAAATGGGAGGGGGTTATGGACAAATGGTTTATTTGATAAAGTGCTTGCCTCACAAACATGAGGACCTAAGTTTGGTACCCAAAGCCCATATTTTATCTTGACATGGTGGCAAGTGCTTGAAATCTCCATGCTGGAAGACGGAGACAGACAGATCGCTGTAGCTTGCTGGCCAGGCTGTCTAGCCTCATTAGTGATAGTCCAAAGATAAACCCTATCTCAAAGGAGACAGTTTGTGTTCCTGGGGATGACCCCTGATATTATTCTTTAGCTTCTAAATGTATACACATACAGACACTCCTTCATACATACAAATACACACCAGTGCACATGTATACATATATACAAAAGCATGCACATTCTTTACAAAAAAAGTAAACCTGTGCCCAGTCATTCACTGAGTGTATACTTTATGTCATGCACCAGACACTGAAAGTCACAGCTTGAGTAACCTGTGGGCACTGCTTTCAAAGGCTCTGTAGCAGTGTATCTCAGTTTTAAGGTATACCCACATTGTCAGGTCAATACTAAATCCAATGGGAAATACGAGGTGCTGGCTCAGGCCCTGAAGACATGGATCTGCTAGGTCCATTTCCACATTTGGCAGGTTCTTGGGTAATGATATACCACCTTTCTTCACACCTCTGTGTAAACCACTCATCTCTGGAGGAAGCAGACAACTAAGCAGGTCTCAGAACCAAGAAGTTTGGGAAGCATACAACCTATCTGCAATCAAGTTTTGGGGGCAGTTCCATTTGGATTTGGAAACACAAATCATAGTGCATCATGCCATCTTGGCTCTACAGGCCTGGAGATTCCTTGCTGATGAACTGCAGACTTCCCTAACAGTGTGTCTTACAGAGAAGTATCAAAACTGAGGCACCGGTAAATTCTACCTGAAGTTTCATGTTCACTGTCAATATTCAGAATCTTAGATCCAAACCAAGTGTGTCTATAATTTGTTTGACTTCACTGAAAAATTAAATAAATCTTTCACTGTGGATGAAGGCAACTTTAATCAGACATTTTTCAAAATCCACTGATTACTGAGGATTCAAAAGCTTGCAGAACCAGAAGAGATGACTGATTTAAAAGTGCAAATAAAATATTAAACCAATGGGCCCTTAACTGATCAATATAGTTCTGTGTGTGTCAAAGTGTAAAAATTTTTCTTATCTATCTGTGTCTGTGATGCATGGAATAACATGAGATATGGCCCATGTCCTCAAATAGATTGCAGTGTACTTAGATGGATAGAAAGATCAAGTAATATTATTCACACAGGCAAAAAATTGATTCTGCCTTTTCTATATAATAAGAACTATGTTTCAAGCTGAGAATATAAACATAAAGTACCATAATATGAACTCAAGTTTATGGAGAAATGTTCTAGTTTCTTTCCTTCAGTTATGATAGATACTCTGACTTAAAGCAACTTAAAAAAAGAGAAGGATTTAATTAGCTTATACTTCCCTGTCACAGAATGTCCTTGAGGGAAGTTGTAACACGGGGTTGGGAGGGAGGAAGGAGGGCTCGCTTGTCGGGGTTTCTGTCCTGCCCAGTTTCTGCAGCCATTTAGCTCCAAAGAAAATCACACAGAGGTCTCCAGAAGATTATAAACTGATTGGCCCCTTAGCTCAGGCTTCTTATTAGCTCTTGTAGCTTATATTAACCCATTATTCTTATCTATTTTATCCACATGGCTCAGTACCTTTTTCAGCGAGGTAGGTCACATCCTGCTTATTTGTTGTCTGGACAGGATTGTGGAAAGACCTTCCTTCTTCCCAGAATACTCCTGTTCTCATTGCCCCACCTCTACTTCCTGTCTGGTTTTCCCACCTATACTTCCTGCCTGGCTATCAGCCAATCAGCATTTATTTAAAATATAATTGACAGAATATAGATGATCATTCCGCACCAGGAAGTTATGGCAGGAACCCAAGACAGAGACCTGAAGCAGAAACCATGCTTGCTGGCTTCCTCCATGGTTCATGCTTACCTAGCCTTCTTACATAACTTGGACCACATGTTCAGGGAATGGCAGGCCCACAGTGTACTGGGCCCTCTTTCATCCCTAAACAGTCAAGACACACAAGCTAACAGACAAACCTACACTGAGCAATCCCTCAAAGGAGACATCTTCCTCAGGTAATTCTAGGCTGTGTTAAGTTGACTGTTAAGACTAATGAGGACAAGTAGGTGCTATCATCATTCTCATTACATATATGCAGAAACTGAGGCTAAAGCTAAGTGGCTTCCAGAGCCATGGAGTTAGTGAGTCCTGGACCCAGGAACTTGGGACTTGTCACTGCTGTGTTATGTAAGCCTTGGGATGAGAGGCTGAAGCTGGTTAGGCAGATGAGCTCAATCATATTCAGGGTTATTTGATGGTGGAAGAGAAGCAACTATCTCAAGGAGGTTCTTTTGTCTACTTGGACTCAGCAATATTTGCAGAGATGGTGCATTATTTCTAGGTTGCTGTGTAGTAAATTTCCCCAAGCCAAAACTATGTCAAACATTAGAGATACTATCATATTTTCTGTTGGTTGGGAATCTGGACATCGCTGGTCTTGGTGCCTCTGACCCATGCAGGTTCTTTCAGAAGATTGCAATCAAGGTTTTCAGGGTTCACTTAAGAGCTGGGTTTGAGGAAGGCATAATTTCAAGTTCACTTAGGTGGTTATTGGGAGGATTCAGTTCCTGATGTCTGCTGGATAGGGTACTTTGGTTACTTTGAAGGTTGATGACTAAAGGGCTCCTTCAGTTCCTTAGCTTATGGAACTTTGCAAGGATAGGCTTCACATGGCTGCTCATCACCATGAAGGCTGGTAAAAAGGAGAGGAGGTGCCTGCTTCCTCTCTTTTAAAACTTCATCGTCTCCTTTTAAGTTAGTGTCTCTGTGTGTTTGTGTACAAGTTCTGTGTACGAGTGTGGGAGCAAGGGTGTGGAGGTCAGGGAATGACTCTGGGTGTCAGTCTCCACTTACTTCCTTGTTTGAGACAAGGGCTCCTGTAGGACGAGGCTGCTTGTTTGTTTCCTGGCAGCCCAGATCCTAAATAATCACACAGAAACTATACTTTTTGCAATACTGTTTGGATAATAGCTTAGGTGTATTTTTGGCTAGCTCTTACATCTTAAATTAACCCATTTCTATAAGTTTATATTTTAACAAGTGGTTTACTGGTAAGGTTCTGGTGTCTGTCTCCTGTGGCAGCTACATGGTGTCTCCTTGACTCCGCCTACTCTCTCTCTCTCTCTACATCTTTGTCCAGATTTTCTGCCTGGCTTTACCTGTTAAGGCATTGACCAAAAGCAGTTTCTTTATTAACCAATGTCAATAGAACATATTCACAACATACAGAGGGGAATCCCACATCAAACTCCCTGTGTTTTACTGTATACACCTAGGTTTCTGTCCCACCAACTTTGTGGGAGTCTCCTTCTTGTCCATGTTATATAACCCACAGAGGAACACTGTTTACTGACTCGCTTTCCCTTTCTTACTCAGCAACTTTCTTATACATTTCAGAACCTAAGGAGCCACCACAGTGGACTGAGTCCTCCTACATCAATTGTTAATCATGAAATGCTCTACAGGCTTGACTATAGGCCAATGTGATGGAGGTTTTCTCTTACTGAAGCTCTCCCTTCCCAAATGACTGTAGCTTGTGACATGTTGACAAAATAACCAGCACACTGTGCTGTAATATTGCTAGAAAGAGTTGGATTCAACCTTGCATGATATTTCATATTAGTCATTTATATTTCATCATACTTTACATGATATTTCATTAAACATAGTCCCTGAAATGTACTTCCCATGGGCCATTACTCTGAGGCAGAGCTTGATTTTGATGAAGGACTCAACCATGAGAGAGATTCCAACAGGAGAGAAGGGCCTCTGAGTCAGAATCAGACACATGTGCCAGAGTTCACACCACAATATTGACCTGTTTCCTTTGTACTGCTGAGAATCATTGTAGGAGAAAAATGACGACCTTTTAACCTTCAAGGTAATTTACCTGTAGCTGAAAATCTAAGGAATATTTGCAAGGTGTAAATACAGAGACTGTGAAAATGGCACACTGGGTAAAGTTCTTGCTGTGCAAGCGTAAGGACCTGAGTTCAGATCTCAGCACACATCCATTTTGTATGGTACCTACTGGAATCCCAGGGTTTGGGAGGTGTAAAAAGAGGAGCATGGAAGCTCACTAGCAGACTGATGGGACTTGCTGCCTAGATAGTTGGTAAGCTCCAGGTACAGAGAGAAAACCCTGTTTCAAAATTAAGATAGAGAATGATAGAATAACTCCTGACATTGACCTCTGACCTTCACAAATGCATGTACAGGTCTGTGCATTCACAATACATACATATTCTCTCTCTCTCTCTCTCTCTCTCTCTCTCTCTCTCTCACAAACACACACACACACTATAGTTGTATACAGAATAAGAAAAATAATGCAAACTAAAATTTTCTGGTATTCTTTAGGGTAAATGTTCGAGGACAAATTGGCCCAAATAACATCTAACACACAGATTCAACAAGGAGGAAGAAAAGTCTCTCAGGTTTTCCGGAGAGCTGACTAGACATTGATGGATATGTGCTTCTTTCAGATTAAATTGAACTTCTAATGTGAAGAGAGTTTACAAGCTGCTGATCTTAAAAGCTACATTTTCCTCCTTAACTAAATTTCTGTTATTCAGATGTCTCAACTCTCAAGAAATTGAAAAGTGCTATAACGGGTTTTGGAAAGATCTGTACATTATTTGGAAAATGTGAGAAAAATTTATCAGGCAAATCCCCCCTTCCCTCTGGTGAAGTGGACCCACAAACAGACGACCCTTCACTGGTCTTAAGAGTTTTCTCTGAGGTTTAGATGTGCCAATGCATGTAAAGCAACTTTGCAGCAGTCTTTCATAACTTGACAAAATAAATATTATTGGACAGGATGTGAATATTTGTACAAATGAGGCCCGGCCTTTAAAGGCAGAGAACATACCGCGTTGTTAGGAGATGGCCATACTAGATCTTAATTAGGTAATTTGCTGAGAGCTTGGTTTTCACTTAGCTTTTATGGTCATAATCATTGCCTTGGGGTTAGCTGTTTCAGGAAAGATACACTAATTTATAGTTTATGAAACATATTTTAATTTAAGTAATTGACAAATTAGCATATCTAGACAGACCAGAGACATCCATAAAGTGTTGAATAAATAAAGGCTATCATTCATGTGTGATTACAGCACTCCTAAGAGCTGGGTTCAATATCAGTCAATTTTATAAATGCCTGCGTAGTTTCTATAGTACGGCCAGGAACCTAAACTTATGCAAAGCTAGGATGAACTAATGTGCCCTGGAAAACCCACATTTGTTCATTCAGTCAGCACAGCTGACTGATTAAAATCTTCGTTCCTGGACAAAGGTAGAATGTTGTAGATCTAGAACCAAATTATCTTGGGCTATCTTTAGTCCCCAAACAATTTACTGCTCACATCCATATTTGACATAATATCCTTGAGACTGTCATGTGAAGTCTCTGGAATATATAAACAGATTCTCAGCTTCCACCGACCCAAAGGCTGCAGGTGTCCTCAGAATACATCTGAGGCCTGTAGCAGAGACGGCCTCACTCCCCTGTAACCACCAACCTGACGTTCCCAGCCAAGTCTTTGAAAAGTGCCTCGACTTAGAACTTTTTTTGTTTTACTACTAATACAACTTCATGGAACTTCATGTGACTACCCTGAAACACAGTGTTGTGCTGTGATGCTTTGAAGGACAATAGTCTCCATAGCGCCTATGTATTTTGTTGTTGTTGCTGTTGTTTTTTGTTTTTCTCTTTGCTTTTTCAAGACAGGGTTTCTCTGTGTAGCCCTGGCTGTCCTGGAACGTTTTCTGTAGACCAGGCTGGTCTTGAACTCAGAGATCTGCCTGCCTCTTTCTCCCGAGTGTTGAGACTGAAGGTGTGTGCCACCACCACCCAGCTCCTGTGTTTGAATTCTTGATTCCCAGTAGGTTGAACTCTCTGGGGAAGATTAGGAGGTATATCGTCATACTAAGGAAGTATGTCACTGTGGGAAGGCTTTGAGGTTTCAAAAGACTCTACCATTCCCGGCTAGATCTCTGTCTACCGTTGTTTAGAGATCAAGATATGAGCTCTTAGCTACTGGGCTACCATGCCTTTGTTCCATCACCATGGACTCTGACCCTGTGAAACCTTATGCCAGTTCAATGCTTTCCTTTATAAGTTGCCATAGTCAAGGTGTTTTTCACAGCAATAATAATAAAAAAAACCCCTAATACATGGACACTATCTAATTTCTGTCCCTGGGGTGAGGTGGCTCACATTGGATCCCAGAATATACTCTATTATTACCTTGAGGAATAAAAGACAGCTGTCTTTTCCCAAGACAACTATGTCTTGACATCAGCACTAGACACTGTGATTGTAGAACAAGGCTGCTCAGCACAGAGTATGTTGATTCCTCCATTCAGTATTTGCTGTTCTGGGTTCAGTAGCATTTCTGCTCGCTACTCACCAAATTGAAACCCCTACCTCCCACCCCAACACAATTAACCAAAAAAAAAAACCTCACCCTGAATTCCCAAATGTTATCTGAGACAAAATGAACAATATGAAAAACATAGTAGACTATGGTGATATTTTGTTTATGCTTTAACAAATAAAGCTTGCCTGAAGATCAGTATGCAGAGCAGCCACACTAGTTAGCCACAGAGGTCAGGCAGTGGTGGCACACACCTTTCATACCAGCACTTGGGATTTAGAGACTGGGAGTGAAATGAATGGGCAGAGAGTGAAATATAAGGCAGGAAGAGGCAGGAGATCAGCATTCAGCCTGAGGACTTGTAGAGAACGGCTGCCCCATGCAGTCTAAGGATTTCATAGAGGTAAGAACTCTGTGGTGGCTGGCTGCTCTGCTTCTCTGAGCTTTTAGCTTTCACCCCCTAATATCTAACTCCAGGTTTTTATTATTAAGACCAGTTAGAATTCATGCTATAGTAGACTCTCAACCATGAAAATTTTAATTATTTTTTTTGTGTGTATGGTGCTATGTATATGTTTGATGCTGTTGAGAGACCAGAGAAGGTTGCTGAGGATCATTATCTCTCTCACTCCGTGCTTTTTTCCTTTCAAGTCAGGGTCTTTCCTTGAACTTGATGTTTGCATTTTTAGGCTAGGTGGTCACTCTCAAAATCCAAAATATTGTCCTGTGTCTTCCCATCCCTACATGTTTGAACCCCAACTCAGGTTCTCACACTTTTACAGCAAGTGTTCTTACCTCCTTAGCCATACTCCATAACCCTTTCCTTTCCTTTGCTTTCCTTTCCTTCCCTTTGCTTTCCTTTCCTTCCCTTCCCTTTCCTTTCCTATCTCAGAATCCACCACCAATCTTTTTCTTCTCCTGCTCCTCTTCTTCTTTCTCCTCCCCTTTTTGAACCAAGACCACCACCCTTAGCACCATGCGAAGGACACTGGACTTTGGTACTTGGCATACAACAGCTTTTTTCCAAATGTCCTGGCTAATTATATGTCAGTTTGACGCAAGCTAAAGTCATTTGAGACAAGGAAACCTCATTTGAAAGAAAATGCCTTCATAAGATCCAACTCTAGGGCATTTTCTTAACTACTGAGTGAAGGGGCAGATCGTAGTCCGTTGTCAGTGGTGCTATTTCTGGGTTGGCAGTCCTATGTTCTATAAAAACGAATGCTGAGCAAGCTCCAATGAGCAGACCGGTGAGAAACACCTCCCCACGGCCTCTGCTTCAGCTCCTGCTTGTAGGTTCCTGCCTTGTTTGAGTTCTTGTTCTGATTTCCTTGATGATGAACAGTGCTGTGGAAGTGTAAGCCGAATAAATCATTTCCTTCCCAAATTGCTTTGGTCATGATGTTTTCTCACAGGAACAGAACCCCTAAGACACCAAATATAGATTAAAGTTCTGGAAATATGCCAGCAAGTGATGAATGATCATCTAAAGAAGTAAATGGAAACAGGCCAAATCACAGAGAGTTTCAAAAGCTGTATGCTTTTCAACACACAGAGAACAGACACACAAACAATCATGCATGCATGTATGTACAGTAATGAATAAGGCAAGACCTCAACTTTCCATGGGATTGTAATCTAATTGGGGAAATGATGTATTCATATAGAGATAACCAATAAAAGACAGTCTATTCTATATATAAAACAATGCATTGCAAATGAAATGGAAAGCTCCCAAAAGAAAACATTGTACCAAAAAGAATATACTTTGTCACTTGAGCGTGTGAAGAAGAAAGCCAGGTCGTGGAATGGAATTGAATATCATTTCCTTTCATCTGGTGTATCGGGCATATTTGAAGGAAGCAGAAAGCTGCTTTACAACAGTAAGAGTCCTCTACTTATGACGGCACAATTTACCTCTGGGCTCTGCAGGTCAGAAATCAAGGTTAGCTGGGTTGATTCTCTTGCTAGGAGTTTCCTGAAGCTGAGGTCGAGAATAGTTTCGGAAGAAATTACTTTGCCAGTTCACCCACACTATCATCAGAGTCCAGTCCTTCCCTCTGCAGGGTGGAGCTTCACTGCTGACTGTTAGTGGGGAGAGGCATGACTTCCTTGGGCTTCCAGAGTCTTTCTGGTCTGTGTGGATGTCCATGCGTCTGAGCAGCTGGGATCACATATTTCTCCTGCTTAAAATCTCTTAGGTGTCATCTTCTGCCTCATGTCTTCTGATTCCAGCCGAAAGCACTGGGATGCCAGCCTGTAGCCCCTCAGTGGCCCCCTTCCTGTGAAGACGTGTTGTGCCACCACAGGGTGCTTCTGCCCCCATTCTGACATGAGCAGCTCCCTCTTTTCTGTGGCTAATCTCAATAAACTCACAGTTTCAATTTCCCAAAGTCAGTTTCCTGATGCAACATAACCAATACCATTGCATATTTAACCATGAACACCACTTAGCTGAACTGGACCTCAGTATCTTTCAACAAACCCCTAGCCAAGTCCTGGCTAAAACTCTAGTCAGTGAGAGAAGTCACTCTCTCACTTTCAAGATGAGAGTCCTAAAGTGTACCTGTGCCCGAGCTGCCACTTTGCCCTTGCTTTCTTTTTTACAGAGGAAACTTCCTACTTTACATAGACTCCAAGGTTTAGTTTGGACCTTCCTACCATCTTTGGTTCTATAAGCATTCACATCACTTGGGATAATGTTTTTAAAGGAATCAGAGATGAGAGTGTAGCACCTTTGTGTTGGGGCACACTATTCAGTGCATTAGTGAGGACGGTAGAGGGACAGTGAGTCGCAGACTGAAGCAATGGTCACAGACATGCAAGCAATGGGTGCTGCTGAAATTTTGGTACAAGGAAGATTTTAGATGAATGCATGATCTGGAGAATGGGTCAGTGGTTAAGAGTACTGGTTGTTCTTCTAAAGGATTCCAGGGAATCCAATGTGACTTGCACAGGCACATACACTCATGTGTGAAAACAGAGAGACACATACTTACACACAAATAAGTGTAAAATAAAACAGATGCATGAGTTTCCCTGTGTGTGCTCCAGTGGAGACCAGAATTACTTTAGTTTTCTTCCATGGGTGACATATGACTCATGTTCTTGAGACAGGGTCTCAGAATTACCTAAAACTCATCAATTAGGTCACGCTGGCTACATCACAATGCTCTATTTTGCCATCATAATGTAGCCCTGAAATAGTTTCATGGTGCCTCCACAAAACTCCACCATCGCCATCATAATGCTACCTGTTCAATCACACATGTTTATGAAGCCATCACAATGTCCTATGGTGTCATCTCCGTGTCATATTGGACCACCATAATTCCCAGTTAGAAACCAAAGTGCCCTAAAATGCTAAGAAAGTGCCTAAAATACAGAATTACATGTGTGGTCACAGGGTCCTGTGTCAAGGTGCCCTGGTGTGCCACCACAGTGTTCACTTTTGCCATGAGTTCTCTCTGACATTACAGGATTCAGTGGTGCCATCACTGTGTCCTGCTGTGTCTTCACAATGACCCATTTCACTAGCAGGATGACCCATTGGGCCTGACAGTATACCGTTTGCCACCACAGTGTCTTATTTTGCCATTTCCAGTACCATATTGTGTCACAGCAACACCCTATTTTGCCATTATGCCGCCCTTTTGTGATTTCTGTTATGCCATTACTGTGTCCTGTTGTGCCATGTTCCCGGTACCCTGTTCTGCCATCCCAGTGTGCTATTATGCCATTTCTGGGTCCTAGTTTGCCATCACATTTCCCTGTTGTACACATTTGTGCAATTATCTAGTGCATTGTTTTCCCATCACAATGTCCTGAGGTGCCATCTAAGTACCATATTATATTATAAGAGTTCCCTTCTGCACTGCTGGAGAGCTTTATTTTGCCATCACAGTTCCCTATTACGGCACAACACTGCCCTATTGTGCCATTGCTGTGCCCAGTTTCTCAATACACTATCAATGTGGCATCACAGTACCCTGTACGACCATGACAGGGTTGTGTCATTACACTGCCCTATAGGATCACAGTGTACCTTGGTGCCAATAAAGAGCTTTATTTTATTACAGTGTGCTATTGTGTAATCATGTCCATTTCTGGGGTTGTAGAGTCTAGTGTAAAAACACAGTGACAGTTTGTACCATCACTGTGTACTTTGTTCAACCCTAGTGTCCTATTGTGCCATTAAATTGCTGTATGATGTCATCACAATGCCTTATAGTGCCTTTTTGGTGTCCTACTGTGCCATCCCAATGCCAGAGTGTGCCATTATCATCCCGTATTAAACCACACAGTGTCTTTTGTGCCATCACTTTGTTCCATGTGCCGTCCTAGCTTCTTCTTGTGCTTCCATTGTGTCCTAATCTGCTATCACAGTGCCCTGTTGTGACATCACAGTTCTGGTTTACCGTCATAGCGCCATGTCTTGCATCAGAGTGTCCTGTTGTTCTATCAAAGAGTTGATTCATGCCATTGCAGTGCCCTGTTTTCTCATCATACTCTTACTCTGCCACAAAAGTGCATTGCTTTGCCATAAGACTGCCATTGTACCTTGTGTGCCATCACTGTGCTCCATCGTGTTGGCACAGTGTCCTACTGTGACATTACCATGACATACTTTGACATCACAATTCCCTTTTGTGACATCATAGGGCTAAATTTTACCAACATAGTATTCTGTTGCTTCATCTCAATGTCTGATCGTGCCACCACAGTCTTTTATTTTGTCAGCAGCATTCTACTGTACTGTAGTAGTGCCTTGTTTGTTCACTACATTGCCCTAGTGTGCATTCTCATTGACCTAGGGTGTCATTGTGGGGTCATATTTTGTAACAGTACAGTCTTGTGCCATCAGAGTGCCCTTATTGTGCAATCACATAGCACTTCTATGATATCACAGTGCCCGAGTGGATCATCTAAGTACCATGCTGTGCTATGTCAGGGCCCTTGTTATCTCTGAGAGCTCACTATCGTACCATAACATTGCCCTTGTGTGCCATCACAGTGCTTGGTTGTGCCATCACTGTGTTCCATTTTGTCAACACAGAGCCCTGTTGTGGCATCGCAATGTGTTATTGTGCCATCCCAGTGCCTTATTATGTCATTGCAGGCTCATAGTGCACAATCGCAATGTGCTATTATGTAAATAAAGTGCCCTCCTTTTCACACAATGCCCTGTTCTTTCACCATAGTGTTTTAGTTGTCATCACCATGGCCTGTTGTGCAACCACGTGGCCTGTTTGTGACATAACAGTGCCTGATAACACTATTATAATGCCACTTTGTGTCATCAGAGTGTTCCATTGTTACATCTCAGGGTCCTGTTTAACCAAAACAGGGCCTTACTGTGTCATCACAGCTGCCTCTATACTATTACAGTACCATGCTCAGTGATCAGCCTGTCCTACTATGCCCGTTGTATTGTATGTTGTCATCAAATGCCCCATTATACCATTGTGTGCTCTACTGTCATCACCATGCCCTTTTGTGCCACTTCAATGTTCCATTATATGGGCATAGATACTTTTTTGCTGTCACTGTTTCACAGTGGCCTCACTGTGGCCCATTGTGCCATCACTGTACTCTACCACACTGTAACTGTTCCCTGTTGTGCCTTCTGCATCCTGTTGTATTGTCATGGTGACTTGTTATACCACCAGTGTGTCCTGTTGTATAACCACTGTGCCATATTGTGACATCACTGTATCTTATTATGGCATCACCATGCCTTGTTATATTATCCAGGTGTCTCATTACACCACCAGCATGTCCTATTAAATATTCACAGGGCTTTATTGTGCCATCACAATACCCCATTGTGCCATCACTGTGGCCTCCTGAGTCTCACAGGCCCTATTGTGTCACCACAGTGTCCTAATGTGCCATCACTTTAACTTATTGTGCTCTTACTGTGTTCTAGTGTGCCATCACTGTGGCCGTCAGTGTATTCATTGTGCCCTTTAATGCCATTAATGTGTACTATTAGCCTTTACCCTGATATTTTATGGCCTCACTGTAGCCTCTTGTGTCATCAAATATGCTATTGTGCCAACACATTGTTCTACTGTGCTACCACAATGCCTTACCATACCTTTGCAGTTCCCTGTTGCTCCATTGGTTTCCTACTATGCCATTATTGTGTCCTATTGTGCCATTACAGCACCCCAATGTGCCATTATAGTGTTATATTTTTCTACTGTGGTAACACATTGTACCTTAAAAATGACCTATTTTGCCATTGCATTGCTCTGTTTTGGTATGATAGTACACTACTGTGTCAGTGCTGTGCCCTGCTGTGCTCTTGCTCTATCCTGTTGCCCGAACACTGTCTTTTGCCTTCATAATGCCCTGATGTGCCCTTACAGTGCCCTGTACCACCATCACAGTGTCCTATTGTGCCATCATCGTGGCTCATTTAGCCATCATTATTCCCCATTGTGCCATCAGAGTTCCCCTTTGCCCTTACTTTCCTGTTGTGCTAGCACAGTGCCTGCTTGGGTCCTTACAGCATCCTGTTGTGCCATGACTGCGCCCATTATGCCATCACAGTAGTCGACTGTGTCAACACAGCGACCTGCTATGACATTATAATGTCCCATTGTGCTCTTGCCATGACCCACTATGCCATCACAGTGCCCTATTGTTTCACCACAGTGTCCTGTTATACCATCACAATGCCATATTTTGTCATTACTGTGTTATATTGTGCTACCAAATGTGTCCTAATTTGACACCACTGTTTTCTATAGATTCATGTCAATGCCCTTTTGTGTCACCACAGTGCTTTATTGCATGCTTAAGTTCACGTTGCACTATAATCTGAGCCAATTAGTGATTATTATTCTTTAATGTGTCATTGTATTGGTCTCTCGGGCCATCACATTGCTACTACATTGTCATCATGATGCTCTATTGTGCCATCTCTATGCTCTATTTAGAAATCATTGTGACCTTTTGTGCCATACTATTACCTCTTGCTTTATCAGTGTATCCTGTTGTGCCATCAGTGTCCTAATTCATCACTTGAGTGTTCTATTGTAACATTACATTGTACTGTAGAGTCACCACACAGCCCTATTGTCGTTCCAGTATCCAGTGCTCATTCCCAGTGGTCTTTTGTGCTGTCACTATGCCTTATTTTGCCATCACTATGCACTATTGCCATGGTGCACCCTAGTAAATCACCACTATTCCCTATTTTGCCTACACTATGGCCAATTATACTATCACTGTGCCCTATTGTGCAACCATTGTGTCCTATTGTTCTGCTACTGTGTCCAATTAAGTCATCACAGGTCCGTATTGTGCAATGACTCTGTTCTATTGTCCCATCACAGTACTCTATTGTGCCATCACTATGTCCAATTTTACTGTCACTTTGATCTATGTAATAATTACACTGTCGTTTTGTACCAACACAACTTCCTCTTGTTCCATCAATGTGGACTAGTATGCCATTATTGTGCCCTCTTGTGCTACAGATGTGTCCCATTGTATCACCACTGTGCCCTACTGAGTCATCAAAGGGCTTGGTTGTATCATTACAATGCCCTATTGTGCCATTAGTGTGTCCTACCATGCCATCACAAAGCTCTAATGTCCCATTACAATACTCTATTGTGCCATGACAGTGCCATACTGTGTCTTCGAGTTCATTGTTGTGCCTTCATTTTTACTTATTGTGGCATCACAGTGCTTTATTGAGTAATCACAGTGTCTTACTGAGTCATTGCATTGGCCTATTATGCCATCACATTGTCTATTGTGCCATTATTGTGCCCTATTGTGAAATCATTATGTGTTATTGTACTATCACTGTGCTCTTTGTGCCAAAACTGCATCTAATTGTGCCATCATTCTGCTCTATTATGCTAGCAATCTGCTATTACTGGCCCTATTGTGTCCTAAAACTTCTCTATTGTGTCATCTCCATGGCCTACTGTGCCATCAATATGCTGTATTTTGCTATCACAGAGTCTTCTTCAGTTGTTACAGGCACTTTCTCTGCCATAATTGTGACTTGTTGTGCTGTGATTGTGTACGATTGACCTATCACTTGTTAACAATTATGCCATCACTGTACCTTATTTAGACATTACAGTGACCTATTGTGTCATTAGAATGTTCTATTACTTATTGTCACCATCACTGTGCCACAATGAATCATCACATTCTCCTCTTGTGCCTTCACTATATCCTACTGTCTCATCACTGTGTCCTATTAAGACAACAAGACAACACAGATCATTCTTATACCATCACTCTACCATATTATACCATCAGTATGCAAAATTGTTCCTTCACTGTGCCCTAAGTAGTCAACATGGTGAACTATTGTGCAATCACTATGCCTTCTTGAGCTATCACTATGACCTGTTGAGCCATTGCTTCTATTGTATCATCACAGGGCCTTATTATGCTATCACTTTAGACTACTGTGCCAACATTGGCCTTATTGAACCATCACAGTGCCATACCATGTCACCACAGTGTCCCACTGAGCACACAGTGATGATACAATACATTAGTGTGCCCTATTGAGACATCAGAGGTACTTATTATGTTATCACTGCATGCTAAGTGTCATTATAGTATTCTACTGTGTTACCACAGTGTTCTTTTGTGCTATCACTGCAGCAAACTGTGCTACCATTGTGCTAGTCCTGTGGCCAGCTTTGTCATTACTGTGTCCTATTGTACTGTCACAGTGCCCCAATATGCCATCATTACATCTTAATATGACATTGTCATGCCCCATTGTGTCATCAAAATGTCCTATTGTGCCATCAATGTGTCCTATGGTGCTATCACTGCACCCCATTGAGTATAATAGTTCCCTATTTTGCCAACACAATGTCTTATTTTGGGATCAAAATGTCTTTGCCATCACAGCATCCTATTGTATGGTCACACTTTCCTCTTGTGCCAAAAGTTTTTCCTTTATGCCTTTCTTGTGTCCTATAGTGTAATCATAGTATCTTTGTGCCTTTACATTAATTTATTGTACTGTTACTGTAACCAACTGGGTCGTCTATGCTGTCATCCCAATATCCTCTTGTATCATCACTCTGGCCTATTTTGCCATCATTGTGCCATATGATGTTATCAATGCACTCTACTGTGCCATCAGTATATCCTACTTAGCCATCATTGTGCCCAGAATCCCAACACAGTGTGTGAACTTGTGTCCCCAGTGTTACCTAGTGTGCTTACTGTGTTATCACTGTTTTTTTACAAGACTTTGACGTATTTAGTCATCACAATGATACATTGTGCCTTTTGCCATCAGTTTGTTTTATTATGCCATTACTGGTGACTATTATACCATCAGAATGCCCAATCATGGCACAATTGTGCCCACTCAGTGTTTTATTATTTCATCACCATGTCCCAGTGTGCTGTAACTTTGGCCTACTGTATCATCATTATGCCCTATGACTTTGAGTCACCACAGTTCCCTCTCTGCCATTCCTGCGTCCTTTTGTGCCATTATGGTATCTTATTTCATTGCACTGTACTCTTCTGCCATCACCCTGTCCTATTGTGCCATTCCTGTGTCTTATAAAGTCATCACCTTGGCATACTGTACAATCACTATGCTCTTTTATACCATCACAGTCTCCTATTGTGCCGTTATTATGTCCCCTCAAGTCATTACACTGTCCTAATGTGCAATCTCTGCCATAATGTACCTTAGTGTACCACCACTATATTCTATTGTGTCAATACTGTGCCCTATTTTGTTATCACAGTATCATTTGTTGTCATCAAGTTCACAGTTATGACATAATTATTTGTGCCATAATTGTGCCTATTAGGTCTTCATTGCTCCTTATTGAGTAATCACATTGGCCTATAGTGCTGTCATAGTGTTCTGTTAGGATATCACAGTGGCTTAATGTTCTAGCACTGTGCCATCTTGTATCATCACTTTACACCATTAAGGCATCACTCTGCATATTGTACCATCACTATGTCCTATTGGCCACCTTTGTGCTCTTTAAGCCAAATATGTGTCCCATTATTTCATCACTCTAGTGTTCTGTAACTGTGACCTATTATGTCATCACTGTGACATATTAGGTCAAAACACTTCCCTCTTATGCCATAATTGTGCCCTATTGGATCATCACAGTGACCTACTATGTCATTATGGTTTTTTTATTATGAGATCCTTGTTGCTTTTTGTGCCACAACTGTGCCCTCTTTTGTCATCCCAGTTTCTTTCTGTGTCTACACTGTGGTCATAGTGCTATGATCATGAACTACCATGCCATAACTCAGTAATATCATGCCACTGGTATGCCCTATTAAGACAACATAGTGCCATATTTTACCATTACACTGTTGAATGGTCCTTTCTCATTGACCTATTGCTATCATATGAGTCTTCACTGTGCCTACTGAGTCATCAGAGTGCTCTCTTGTACCATCATCATGTCTTATTTTGCTATTACTACATCTATTGTGTTGTCACTGTGGTCTATTGTGTATCATATCCCTTACTGTGCCAGTATTGCTTCCTATTACACCATTATTGTATCTTATTATATCATCACAGTGTCCTATTGTGCTATCACAGTCTCCTTTTGTGCCACTGTGGTACCCTTTTATGCCATTACCATTTCTAATTTTGTCTTCACAATGCCCTATTGTGCCATGAATTGGACCTAGTGTGTTATTATCATATATTGAGTCATCATTGTGCCCTACTGATTCATCAACTTGTCTTATTATGCCATCACAGTGTCCTATTGTATCATCAATAGGACAAGAATCTTCTTGTACCATATTTTTCCCTTTTATAAAATCATTGTGCTCTTTTGTCATCTCAATACCTTTTTGTGTCATCATTGTGCCTTCCCTATGTCCTAATTTGCCATTAATTCCTCCTGCTGTGCCATTATTGTGCTGTATTTTGTTTTCTTTTGTGTTATCACTGATGCCTATTGCACTGTAGCTATGGCCTAGTTTGCCTTCATAATCTTTATTTAGTCATCACAGTTTCAGACTTTGCCATCATTGTGGCCAGTTGTGTTATCACTATGTTCTGTTGGGCCATCACTTACTAACAATGTGTAATTACTGTAACCCATGAAATCATCAGTCATGTTTGAGTCATTACAGTGTTTTGTGGTTCTTCCTCAATGGTCTATAGCCATCACTGAGCACTATTCTTCCATCACTGTGAACTATTGAGACATCACAGTGCCCTTTTGTGTCATTACAGTGGTTTATGGTTCTTACCCAATGATCAAGTGCAATCACTGTGCCGTACTGTTCATTGTGTCACTGAATCCTATTGTGCCCTCACTGTGTCCTATTTAACCCTTGAACTGTCCTAATGTGCAATCACTGCCACATTGTGACATCACAGTGCATTGCTGAAGTATCATTATGACTTATTGTGCCCTCATTGTGTCCTACTTTGTTATTAGTGTCCTTTAGTGTCTTCATATTCACCATTAAGCCATAAGTTTGGCCTATTGTGCCATCACTGTGCCCTACTATATCACCACTATGTCTATTGTACCATGATTATATCCGATTGTGTTACCATTGTACTCTCAGTGACAAACCTGTATGTCCTATTGTGCCATCACTGTGCTCTAATGTGCCATAACTGTGACTTACTATGCCATCAGTGTGCCATATTGAGACAAACACTTCTGTATTTCACCATAACTGTGGTCTGTTGTACCATAACTGTGCCCCATTAAGTCATCACAGAGCTCTACGTACAGTATCTTTTTTGTTACTTTCCTGGGGAATTTTGTGTTGTCACTGTGCCCTCTTTTGGCATCATAGAGTCTTCTTCTACCTCCATGGTTTCCTCTTTGGCCCATAGTGCTATTATTGTGCAATACTATGGCAGCAGTCAGTAATGTGTCATCAGAATGCCTCTTGTGACATTTGCATGTTCTGTTCTGCCATCACTATATCCTACTGAGCCATCACAGTGCCCTATTTTGCCATAACATTAGACTACTGAGCCATAACTATTGAGTTATGCTCCATTGAGTATTTCTGTGTCCCCTCATGTCATTACAGAGTACTGTTGTGCTGTAATTGGTCTATTTTGCCATTAATGTGCTATATTGTGTCATCACTGTGCCATATTGAATCATCACATTGCCCTACTACCATAATGTTCTATAATATTATTTCAGTATCCTGATGTGTTATAGCTTGGTCTTTTGTACCATCATTGTGTTCTCTTGTGTGTCATTACTTTGTTATATTGAATCAAAAAGTATGTCATGTTGTGCTAACACTGCCTTTTGTGCCATTACTATGACTTAGCATGCTATCTCTGTACCTTTTTGAGTCAACACTGTGGATGAATTTTCTATTACTAAAGCCTATAGTGCCACCACTATTCCCTATTGAGTCATGAAAGTTGCCCATTGAGTCATTAGAGTGTCTTATTGTGCTATCTCTATTATGAAACATCTGTGCCTCATTGTGCCATAACATTTTCTTATTGTGCTATGATTGTGCCTTATTGTACCATTTCCATGGCCTATTATGCTGTTACTATGACACACTGGGCCATAACTGGGTTGTATTCTGCCACATCTGTGGCCCATTATGCCATTTATGTGCTTCACTGAGTAATGATAGTAACCTATTGTGGTATTGTAGTCTGTCTTGTGTTGTATCATCATGTACTCATAGAGCCACATAATGTCACCATAGTGTCCAATTGTACCATAAAGTTGTGTTGTTTTGTCATCATGTGGGATACTGTGCTGCATTGTGTTCTATTGTGCCGTTACTTTGGCCTATTGTATCATCATTGTGACCTATTGCATCAGCATGGTATCCTAGTTTAGCACCATTGTGCACTATTGAAACATTGCAGTGTGTTACTGTGTCATAACCTTGGCCTATTGTTCCACAATTACATCCTACTGTACCATCACAGTGCCCTATTTTAGCATTTCTGTGCCCTATTGAGTAATCACAATATGCTCTCCTAACATCACAGTGTCCCAATGAGTGCTAAGTCTGGCCTGTTTGCTCTTGTAGTACTATATAGTGCCATGACCTTTTCCCTACTATACAATCAATATGCCTAACTAAGTCATTACTGTTACTTACATGCCACCACAATGTAATCTTGAACCAACATTGCATTTTATTGTGTCATCAATGTGACCTAATGTGTCATCACAAGACCCTATTGTAAAATCACATCAACCTAATATGTCATCACTTCACCCTATTGAGTCAGCATAATGCTTACTTGTGTTACCATAATGTCCTATTGTGCCATCATGTTGCCTATTTTTCCATCACTGTGCCCTATTGTGAAAACACAGTGTCCTATAAATGCCATTACAGTATCCTACTGTGTCATTACATGCCCTATCATGTACTCACTGTGCCCTACTCTGTCATCACTGCAGCCTATTTGCCCTCACAGATATTTATTCGATTATCAGTTTTAGACTGTTACATCAATGTGGCCTACTGTAGTATCTCTGTGTTATTGCATGATCATGAGGTAATATACCACCACTGTGCCATATTGAGATATCATAGTACACTGGAGTGTCATTGAAGTGTTCTATAGTTTTTTCCTAAGGCCTGTTGCAATTATTGAATTCTATTGTGCCTTCATTGTGTCCTATAGTTCAATCACTGGGCCATATTGTCATCACAGTTGCCTGTTAATCTGTAGTGTCCTGTTTTGCCATCACATTGCTCTGTTGTGCCATATAAAATAAACATCATATCCTATTGTTCCTTACTGTGTGATATTGAGCTCTCACAGTGCCCTAATGTGTAACAACTGCTCTATTGTGACACCACAGTGCCTTATTTCAGTCACTATGTCCTATTAGGCCATCATTGTGCCCAATTTAGTCATCATAGTAACCTATGATATCATTTAGTTCACTGTTGTGCTATAATTACAGACTGTTAAATCATCACTGTATCCAATTAAGTCATTACTCTGTCCTGTTGAGTCATGGCATATGGCATTGATCTATTGTACAATATCTTTGGCCTATTGCACTGACATTGTGCCCTATGAGTCTTTACTATACCCTATTATGTTATCACAGTGTCTTATTTTACCATCAGTGTAGCCTATTCTTCCATCAATGTGCCCTATTAAGTTATTACAATACCCTATTGTGGCCCATTGTACCATGTTTGTAGCATATGAGTCTCCAATGTGCTCTGTTAAGACATCATAGGTCCTTCATTATCATCACACTGTCCTACTGTGCCACCACTATGTCTTATTGTGCTATCCTTGTGACCCCTTAAGTCATCACAGTGTCTTTGTATGCATCATTATGTCTTGCTGTGCTTTCACTATGCCCAATTTTGCCATTTCTATATTCTATTGTTGCTGGGATTCTTGAGTCTCCATTGATAGGCTTTTTGAACCTCCTTATTCCCCAGGGAAAGGTGAGTGTGCTATCCACCCATTCCCACAGCCCCACAATGCAGGACAATCAGACACAATAGGGAGTTGAGTCAAAGCAGGAACTCAGTTTATTACTGTGAGCATCAGCTTAGAAAGGTTAAGTGACATCCTGTGGTGTGAGGGTACCTCCAGCCAAGGAGAGGTGGCCAAACCCTCCCCTTGGCTGGAGGTGCATGCTACCTAATTTTTACTGTCTCATCCTCACTCAAACTCGAGCCAGGCTTTTTTCCATCCTATAGGCCTTGAGGTACAGGCCCTGAGATTATTTTGGCCCAACATATTGTACCATCATTCTGTCATATTTCATCAACAGAATGTCCTGTGCCATCATCACAGTGTCGTATTTGGAAGTATTGTGCCCTATTATGCCTTCACAGTTTTCAGATTTTCTATCACTGAAGCATATTGTGCCATCACTAATCCCTACTGAGTCTAAGCAGTTGCCTATGTGTCATTGCCATGTCATGTTGTGCTATTCCTGTGGTCTCTTGTTCAACATCTGTGTCCCTTTGTTCTATATCTGTGCCCCAATGTGCCATAACATTCTTCTATTGTGCTATGACTGTATCTTACTGTGCCATCATCATGACCTATTATGCGACCACTATGACACACTGTGATGTGCCATCATCTGAGCCTATTATACCATCTATATACTCTATTGAGTATAACAGTATCCTATTGTGCTATTGTAATTCTCACTTCTGACATCAGTATGTCCTTGCAGTATCATATAGTGTTAACACAGTGTCTAATTATGCCATAAAATTGTCTTATCGTGCCATTGTGTGGTCTACTGTGCTATCATTATGATCTATTGTGTCATCATTTTAACCATTGTACCATAATAGTTTTTTATTGCATTAGTACAGTGCCCTATTTTAGCATCACTGTGCCCTATTGAGCCATCACAGTGTGCTATTGCATCACCACATTGTCCCATTGAGTCATATGTATGGTTTATTTTACTATTACTGTGTCATATTGCACCATAATTGTGTCTTATTTGGCCATCTTACTCTTATAGTGTACTATCAGTCAATAATATCCTGCCATCGCTGAATCCTCTTGAGACATCACAGTAGTGTGTTGTGTCATTAAAGTTTTCTCCCACTGACCTCTTGTCATCACAGAATCCTGTGTCCTATCTCAGTTGCTACTGTGTCATAAAGACAAGCATTTTGCTGTCACATCGTTTTACTGTGTCATATTATGCAATCACTGTTTCCTATAAAGTAACACTATGTTCTATCATGCAAATACTATGTACTATAGTGCCATCACAGTACACTAATGAGTTATCATTGTCCAATATTGTGCCATATCCTATCCTTCCTATTGTGCATTTCCTGTATCATATAGATACCCTGCAGCTCACTAACATGCAATACTGTCATGTTGTGGCTTCAAAATGCCTTTCTGTAAACTACTGTCTTATTATGCTACCACTGTGCCCTATTTAGTCTTCACAGTGTCATCAAATTCACTGTTGTGCTATATCTATGGATGATAATGTAGTAATACTTTTTTGGGGGGATCACCAACTCACAAATAACAACATGGAGATTTATTATTAATTATGGAAACCTGACCTTTAGTTTAGATTTGTTTCCACCTAGTTCTTATAACTAGATTAGCCCAGTATGTTTTTAATCTATGTTGTTCCATCTGGCTTTTTACCTTTCCTCAGTATGGCACATCTAACTTGCTCTAAGTCTGCTGGAAACTCATGCACCTAGATTCTTCTTGCCAGTTCTTCTCTCTTCTGGAAATCTTGGCTGCCCTCTCCTGCCTATCTATTGGCAGTTCATGTTTTTATTAAACCAATCAGAAGGCACTTAAGGCAGAGACACATCTTTATATTGTACAAAAAGATTCTCACATAACATTTCCCCCTTTTTGTCTAACTAAAAAGAAAGGTTTCAACTCAAACACAGTAAAATTATAAACAATAAAAATAATTATCAGGTAAGAATTATATTTATAATAGCCAGTCTATTTGTATTTGATAAATTTAGAGAAAATACTCCATTATGTATTATATCTTGGTGAGTCCAAAGTTTTGTACCAAATAATTTATTTTCTAACATAATTTATATTAACAACCTTAAACTTTTTTTAGACTATAAAACATTTTTTTTCAGATAAACAAATTCAGTTTTTATGTCTCTCAACTTTATACACTTTACAGCTCTTTTGTAAGTATTTTTTTAAATTAGGTAGCAAAGAAAATGGTATAACTATCAAGTCTTCCATCCCATAAAGGACTTGAGAAGGATAAAATATTACCTGAGTAAACAGTAAGTGCAGAGCAAACAACTTCCAAAACTATAGAAATGACAGAGGTGTCTGTCTTCTTGAACAGTAACCCAAGCTTTCTATGCAACATTGGAGCATCTACATTCAGCCTATAAGGCTAGAATATCTGACAGACTTTTCTTTGAAAAAGGAATTTTGAGGGACTGTCCTACCTTTTATTGGCAAAGTTCAGCAGTCACTTTCTTTTGTGTTCTGCTTATCCATTTTGGACAGCATACTGTCAACAATTGAGGCAAGGGAAGTTTCTTGCCTAGTGGCTCACTTTGCCACATTGAAAGTAAATTCCATATGGAGGTTCTCTGATGTCCATCATTCTTTTATTAAAGTAGATTGGTGCTGCCAGGAGCAGTCCTATCTCACTGTCATGAAAATATCTATGTCATTATAACATTTTAATTCCATATTCTGTAGATCTCTGAAGTGTTTGAAGACCACCTTCCTTTCTAAAATATATGTCTAACCTTGAAAACATAACTAACATGAGTACAAATTTGATTGTTAACTACTAACCTGCATTTCTTAATTATCCTAAACAGTTTGTACTAATAGCATTCAAGGAGTAGAGGTTTACATTTTTAAATGAGCTGAATAGGTACAATACTTTAAAAAAAGTAGAAATATATATACAGTATATTATAATGAAAATAACCTGAAATTTGTATCAATATACAGAAATCCCTACCAATGTGAAATATTTGGGACTAGTAGCTCTATTTTAGTCTAAAAATTGATTCAATAATCTCCTCTTTTATCCTATAATTCCTATATCTTCCGTTTTCTTTTTGGAAAAAGATACTTGAGTTTATCCTCCCTTAGTTTCTTCCCTAACCATGATGAATGACAACTTGCAACCAACATACCTAAATGATGATAAACATCCATAACATACCAAATGACCAAATGTACCCACCTTACTTCTTAGGAATGTGGGCATCATATTTTAAAATTACTTTCTATTGTCTTGGTGCAACAGCATCTTTAGGTGACCCTGAGAAAATTAAGATAATGGTCAAGTTCTTGGAGAACCAGCTGTATATTTTTTTGTTAAGTTTCTGTGTAATGGGATAATGCAGAGCTTATCTGAAGTAGTGGTTAGAGTAGTCTGTGAGGCTACATCATATCATCTAACTGCTATGAAGTTGTTCTGGATAGAGATTGTTGAGGTAACTGCAACGAAGGCATTGAGAGGCTAGATCACCTTGGCTATTTGCCTTCAATGGTGTCTGGTCCTTTTTTCTGAAAACAAACTTTTAAGGAAACATATATATCTGTATTAACATAAATATGGAATGTGTGATGTATACAAGTCAGCTAAAGATGATTTTCTTTTCTATATTTTAGCAGATAAAAAGCATCTATTAACTTTATAAGTCTGTTTTAACTATGTAACCAAACCCCTAGCCATGCCATATGAAAGAAAGGCATGTAAAAAGAAGTCATGTGGACTCTGTAGCTAACTAGATTAACTAGCTTCAAAATTGCTCCCATCTAGAGGGATTAGCACATACATCGCAAGTTTAATAGTTTTTCATGGTTTCTTCTTTCTGTAGCCAGCAGGGTTTCCCCAGTCAAATCTGATTTTTATTAATTTTGAAGAAATCCACAGCTTTTTGTTTCCTGTGGAAACAAAGGCATAACCTCCCCTGTAACACAACATATTTCCTAACTTCCATCATGAAGTTAAGACATTTTAAATATATATAGGTTGGTTAATTTAGCAGTTTTACTTTTTTACAATCTAATGTCTCTCAACAGCATTTGCCGTTCACTTATTAGCATTCAACAAATTTAAAGTCAACAATGCAACATACAGGAACTAGGTGCTCTGTGTATTTTCCATTCTTATGTGGCTTATTCTTTTTATATTACTTTATTCTTTTTTAAGTTCTTATTTTTAAACTATCTCTCTATCATCTATCTATCTATCTATCTATCTATCTATCTATCTATCTATCTATCTATCTATCTATCATCTATCTATCTTCTATGACTATCTATGCCCAAATTCTTTTCTTTCTTTAGCATCTAAGCACATTTTAAAGCATTCTGTGCCTATTTAGAGATTTTTTTTTTTTGGTCTGAACCTGGCTTTACTAAGTACCTGCAACATTCTTTGCCATGTGAGACAAATCTTAAATGACTAGGCTACCACTGCAGTGACAACTAGCTCTGCCCCACCTCCATTCCATGAGAGCCTAGCCTTATGCTGTTGGGTACAGGTCCAGAGATGTATTTACCCTCCCACCTCTGCAAAGTTGCTGAGTCTGCTTTCTGAAGTCCCCATGAATGGCAGTCAACTGTTGTGATTGCTTACTGAGAGGCCCAGGCTGCAATTGTGTTGGCACCAGTTGGCATACCATCTCCATCTGTGTGGTCATGCCACATGCTGAAATGTCAAATGTAGTGGTACTTTTTCTTTGAGACAGCAAGCTCACAAATAATGAGATAGAGACTTTTTATTAATTATGAAAGCTTTGCCTTTAGCTTAGGTTTATTTCCAACTAGCTCTTATAACTTAATTAACCTAATATTTTTAATTCATATTCTGTCATGTTGTTCTTTACCTTTTCTAAGTATGGCATGTCCAACTTTCTCTGCGTCTGCAGATGAAACTTGTACACCTAGCTTCCTCATACTAGTTCCTCTCTCTACCTTGAAATCCTGCCTACCCTCTCCTTCTTAGTTATTACTGTTCAGCTTTTTATTAAACCAACAGAAGCCCTCCTTAAGCAGAGACATATATTTATAGTATACAAAAGATTATCTCACAACATGATTGTACCATCACTGTGTCCAATTAAGTCAGTAATTTTCTCTATTGAGTCATGGAATTGTCTCTTTGTCTCATTGCATCATCATCATGCCTTTTTAGTTTTCACTCTGCACCACTTATTTACCGTATCTTATTTTGCCATAACTATGATTTATTCCTCCATCACCATGGCCTATTGTGCCATCACTGTGCCCTACTAAATCAGGGAAAAATGCTGGAATTGAATACAACTCAAGACTACTTTGGCTGTCAAAGTGATGATGCTGAAGAACCTGGACTATGGGTAGGTGTTATACCAAAAATGAGGAAGATGGCAGGATGTTGGTCTAAGAATCAACAGTGGTGCTAATTTGTCAAAACTCTCTACTTCCTAGAAGGGAACTGATGTAAAATCAATGTGATTTCACCATTTGACTTTCTGGGATTCAGTGACATGCTGCTGTTTGGTATAAATGGGACAGTATGCCATCTGTTGGTCTTTTCTTGTTTCTATATAGTTACAAACTGACACATAAAGAGGAGAATTGAATTGTCTCACCACAGTGTCCTGTGGTATCATCCAGTTCACTGTTGTGCTATACCTTTGGTTAATTGTGTAATAATTGTGACCTATTAAGTCTTCACTAAGTGCAATTTGTGGGCTTATTGCGCCATTACTATGCCCTATAAGTCATCATTGTTCCCTTTTGAATCATCATGTTGGCCTACTATGCTATCACAGTGTCCTATTGTGTCTTCATTGTATTCTTTCTACACAATCTGTGTCCTATTATACCATCATTGTGCTATATTGACTAATAACTAGTTCTATATTTTGCCAACACTATGGCCTATTGTGCCTTAAACGTTCCTTATTGAGCCATCACAGAAGCATTCTACTTTGTTAGTACAGTATATTATTGTAGCATTACTGTGCCCTCTTTTTGTATCACAAAGTATTCTGCCACCACAATTTTTTTATGTCTTCACTGCTGCCCGTAGTATTATGACTGTGTCCTATGTGTTATCACTCAGTATGATTATGCCATCACTGTGCCATATGGAGGCATCACAATGACCTATTGTGTCATTACAACATTTTATTATTTCTTCCCAATGGGCTGTTACCATTAGTGTGTCATTACAGTCTACTACTATGCTATCGCTGTGCTCCAGTGAGTCACCACAGTGGCCTATTGTGCCTTCCAACTTGCTTATTGTGTTATACTTTGCTCTACTGTGCCGTCCCTATGGTATCTATTGCTCACACTGTGTTCTGTTATGATGCCACCCTATCATACTCAGTTATCACAATGCCCTTTCATGTAATCACAGTGCCCTGTTTTGACATAGCTGTGCCCTATTATGCCATCACCATGTTCTAATTTTTTTTTATCACTGTGGCCTATTGTCCCATCATTTTATCTTGTTGTTTCTTTACTGCACTCTATTGTTCCTTCACTATAGGCTTGTTCTACCATTTTGTCCTGTTTTGCCATAAAAATGTTCTACTTTGTATTATGTTGTGTTGTTATGCCATACTGTGTCCTATTATACCATCATTGTACTCTATTGAGTCTATCATGTTGGCTTGTGACATGACAATGTCCTATTGTGATACTACTTTGCACTTTTGTACCATGATAGTGCTGTCATTTATCATATCAGTATTTTTTGTGTCATCACTATGCTCTTGATATAATCACTGTGTGCTAATGTGCCATTGTTGGGTCCCTTGAGGACAGGCCTTTGCACCCCTACTTGATCTGTTTTGCACTCTTGTGGTTGGTTGAAAACAGAAACAAAAACAGGAGCAATCTGGTGTTTTCAGCAATGGTTCTAAGGGTGTTTACCCCTAAGCCATGTGAGTTGCAGTGAGAGCTTTCTGCTTTTGCTGGCTCAGCCTACCCTGCTGAGGGCTATATATACTGTGTGAGAAAGTGGAATAAAGGCTTGTCTGCAGAACTTGAAGTTGTGCTTTGTGTTAATCCCGACATCCCTCGCTCAGAAGAACTACAGTTGCCGTGCTGGCATGGCAAAGTGCCATGAGTTTGTTCCACATGTGCCTTCACCTCAACCTATTTCACTATTACTGTGCCATATTATGGCATCATTGTTCCACCACTGTGGACTACTTTTTCATCATTATGCCCTAATGTATCATCACAGTGGCCTAGTGTGTCTTTACAGTGTCATCTTGTGACATCCCAGTCACATATTTGCCATCTCCTTCCTTATTGTGTCATCACAATGGGACACCTGTGCCCAAGTGTCCTAGTGTGGCATAACAGTTTTCTATTATGCAATCACTCTGACCTATTATGCCACTATTGTGCCATTCCAGTGACAGATTGTTTCATTATTGTGTTCTATGGTGACATTCCCTGGGTCTACTGTTTTATCACTGTGACCTATTGTGCCATCACTGTGTTTTACTGAGTGACACTTATCCCACTGACTGTTTTCAGTAACCAATGCTGCAATTTTATATAATATATATATGCGCCAGAACAGTGTCTTCTTCTGCCATCACTGTGAACCATTTTATAATCACAGTGTCCTATTGAGTCATCACAGAGCTCTGTTGCGTTATTGCAATGCTCTCTTGTGCCATCACCATGCCAATTTGTGCCATAATAGTACCTTGCTGTGTGACTTCACTGTCCTATTGTATGAACAATATTATATTTTACCACTACATTGCTGAGTGATCATCATTACCTACTGTGTTATCACATTCCTTGTTGTGTAATCACAGTGCCAAATTATGTGAAGATAGTAATCTATTATTCCGTCACCATGCCCAATGGAGCCACTAGAGTACCTTGGTGTATGATTGTGTCATCACTGTATTGTATTGTGCTGATACTGTGGTCTCTTGTGTGATCACAGTGTCCAATTGTGTCATCACTGTGCACTAGTATGTCATCACAGTTCCTTCTTGTAACATTACTGTGCCCTATAGTGTCACCACAATACCACATTATGCCACCATTGTTCCTATAGTGCCATTTCTATGCTCTCTTAAATCACTACAGTGTACAATTATAGAAACACTGCACCCTATTGGGTCATTGCAATGACCTCTTGTGCCATCACAACTACTCCATCACTATATCCTACTGTACCTTCACTTTGTTTTATTGTCTCATTGCAGTTCCCCATTGCATCCTCACATTAGACTTGCTCAGTCACGTGAGTCCTTTGAGTCATCACTACACTCTTTCACATAGTGTCCTATTGTGGCATCAGTTTATCCTAGTGTGCTATTTACTTTGTTACATTGTACTCTATTGGGTCATAACAGTAATCTATTTGCCATCACAGTTTCTTCATATGCCATTACAATTTACTTTTTTTGGCATCAGGGTTTCCTATTGTGCCAGCACCGTGTCCTATTGAGTCATTACAGTGGCCTATCATGCTATCACTATGTCCTACTGTGCCATCATTCTGGCTTACATTTTCTCGATATGCCTATTGTGCCATCACAATGTCCTACTTGCCATCACAACATCCTATTATGCCACGACGGTGCCATTACTGTGCCATAGTGTGCTATCAATGTATCCTATTGTGATATCGCATCATTGTTTTCTATTGATTCGTCACAGTGACCTTTTGTAGCAAGTCCCCAGAACTTTGTAGACCCCCAGACCATTGCATAACTGATGCCACTGTAGAGGTACCATTTGTGCCTTAGAACCCAGCACACAGGCAGCAACACCTGCCAAAAATAAGAACAAAGACTAATTTATCAAAGTCCATATTTCTGGGAAAGTCCCTATATGCACTAACTTAAATGTACTAACCTTGCCTTTTGGCTTCTGTAGTTCTGCTCCTGGCTAACTCTTTGTGATGGGGTGTATCAATCCAGGGTGTGTTTTTTTTTTCCTTAAAAGCTTATTCTGAGAAAGGCTCATGACTGCACTCTGAAACTGAACATTCAGTATAGTCTCTGACTGTCTTATAAAGACTTTCTGTTGTCTTGAGCCCATGACTGAGTAGTCTTCTCTGGTGGATAACTCACAATATTACTGTGTCGTCACACTTGGCTTACTGTGTTTTTAACTCTTGTGACATAAACTTGGACCAATTAGCTATTACTCTTCATTGTATTAACCTCTTTAGCCATCTCATGGTCCTGTTCTGTCATCATATTCCCCTATTGTGCCAGCGTATTAGCCTATTGTGCCACAAATACGTACTATTTAGTAATCACTGTGTCCTATCGTGTCATCACACTCTCCAATTGTGCCAATCCTGTCATATGTCACCTATTATGTCATCAGTGAGCCCTATTTAGTTATAACACTTAACAATTGTGCCATTATGGTGTCCAATTGAGTCATGATAGAAGACAATTATATCATTACTATTGTGCCATCTCTGTGCCTTATTGAGTGATCACAATTTCTTCTTGTTCCACCAGGATCTGATTATACCATCACTGTGTCCTGTCGAAACATCACAATTCCCCACTTTTCCATCTTTGTGGCCAATTATAATATAATTCTGTGCTATTGTAATGTAATGAATAATACACATTCATTATTGTGTAATCCCAGTGAGTGACCTATTGTCATTCCCCGTGGTCTTTGTGCGATCTCCAGGCCATATTTGGCTGTCACATCACTATGTTCTATTGTGCCATCATGTGCCCTAATGACTCATTACTATTCTATATTTTGCCATCACTATGGCAATAGAATAAATCTATGTGTATATATATATTCAATCAATATATGTTGATTATTTTATTATGTTGATATTATCATAAGATATATACACATAGTATATATACATACTCTATCAGTTTTGTTCCTCTAGAGAACCTGATTTATTGATTGTGAGGAACAATCAGTTTGATGACTCTCTATACAAAACTTCTGATCATTTGTGGAAAAATAAGGAAAATTATGATGATGGTTGATTTTTCCTAGGATCTCTGGATGTATAGAAAAGTGTAGGAATGAATTCCATGATAAAACTATCCAACTTCTAGCATAAGAATACTGTGAAGAACAACAATGAACTCAGTGATAAAATTGACCAGCTCCAGATTCACATAAACACCTAAAAGTTTCTAACTGTGCCCTGGAAGAGAATCTTCTCTCTAGCAGCCTTAGAGTTCATGGTGCAGAAAATCAAACTGAAGCCTTCAGTATATAATGTGGGGTGAATTACAACAAAAAATCAAATCCCTGCTTTGTACTATGTTGACAGTTAAAGTATGGGCATTAATGGACTGAAGAATAGGATCTTGTAACTATGGATGGAAATGTGTAGGATGATTGTATTCTGAGACCCAAAGCTGAGAATTTTGAACCCTGAGATTTTTAAGTGTTTGTCTCACCTGAAGAAGTAGTCTTTCAACCCTCAGCAAAAGATGTTCTCCTAGCACATCCTGAAATATTACCCATTCTGTCTTTGACTGAGGAAATTAACCCTTCATTGTCTGCTAAAGCATCAGTGACTCTATTTGCAAGAGATGCCAGACAAAACAGTATTGAAGTTCCTCAGTGCCTATCAGTAGTTACTGCTACACCTACAACCAGACTTAAGGCTAAACAGGCTCCCTGTGGGGAAGGGCAGAGCCTTTGCATAGTATAGGGAATGAGTAAGGTGAGGGTCCTGAAATTCCCAGGAACTGGAAGCTCAGTATATGTGGAAATAAAAAGACAGAGACTAATGTGTAAAATGGCTGAGACAAAGCAGGGGACACATCCACATCATAGTCTATCACTTAGGGACACTGGGGCAAGAACACAAACAAAACAGAAACCTGAAAGCAGACGCTGATGCAGAGGCCATGAAGGGATGCTGCTTATTGGATCGGTTTGTTCATCACGGATTCCTCACCCTGTTATCTCATATAACCCAGGGATCACATCACCCATAATGGGCTGGGCCCCTAATAAAATACCTTACCTGCCAGCCCACAGCTTGATCCTATGGTGATATTTTCTCAGTTGAGATTCCCTCTTCTTCAATAACTCTAACTTGTGACAAGTTGACAGGAAATGAACCAGCACAGAGAGCTTCAGCAGCTAAAATAAGGGCATTAATTAGGAAAGAATGTGATCCTGTGACTTCGAAAGGAGATGTGTGGGAGGACACTACTGAAGCTGAGAACTTTGAACCCTCAGGTTTTCAAGGGTTTATCTCACCTGAGGAAGTAGACTCTCCATACTCAGCAGAAAACGTACTCTACCCCACCCCCTAAAATATTGCATTTTTTTGTCTTTGACTGAGGAAATCAATCCTTCATTGTCAGCTAAACCAGCAGTGATTTTTCTCTGAAGGAGATGCAAGGCAAGACAATACTGATATTCCTCCGGACCCACCAATAGTCAACTCTAGACCTACAACCAGGCTCCTAGAGGAGAAATAGAAAGTGTAGTCCATGAGTAGGCATGCTACACTAATAAAAAGTTTAATGAGTTGGCTAACTCATTCATTCAGAAGTCTTGAGAATATGTATGTGAATGGATTTGAAGGGTGTGGAATAATGCTGGAAGGAACATAAAACTGGATCTGGCTGAATTTGCTAATATAGGCCCTCTGCATGGAGACAGAGGCTTAAAATGGAAGCTTCCGCAGTAAAAATATAAGTTGTCAAAACTTTGTTTGAATGATTGTCTGAAGCATTTGTCAAAAGATTGCCTAATGAAAAGGAATTGGAGATGCCTGTGGTTCCTTGGTTTAGCGTTGAAGAAGGGATTTTAAAGCTCAGGGAAATTGCAATGCTAGTGTGGGAATGCTGTGTAAAACCTAATCCTCCACAATGGGAAGGCCCAAAAGACATGCCCTTTGCTAGTTCTGTAAGATTCAAAATGGTGAAGGGGCACCAGCATACTTGAAGAACTTCGTTGACCTCTTCCTTGTTGCAGATCTTAGTGGTGAGGTAAAGGAAGCAACCAGACACTCTGGCGTGCCACCACTGTGGCCTATTGTGTTCTCACTGTGCCCTACTATGGCATGACTCTTCACTATCATGTTATCCCTGTAAACTACTGAGTCATCACAGTACCCTCTCTTGTCAATACAGTGCCCTCTTGCTTCATCCCAATGACCGGTTGTGCTATATTGAGATCACTGTGCCCTAATAAGTCATCAGAGTTCACTATTGTGACAAACCAGTATCCTATAATGCCATCATAGTATCCAATTACAGTATCACTAAACCCTATTGTATAATTAGAGTGCTGTTTCATATATTCCCTGTGGGCTATTGTCATCACCGTATCCTATTATGCTATCAAAGTGCCCTAATGAATTATCAGAATCCCAAACTGTGTCACTTTTGTGTCCTATTGTGAAATCATCATTTCTTATTATGCCTAAACTGTGTCTTATTGAGCCTTCAAGTTTTCCTATTATGCCATCAACGTGTCCTATATTGCCATCACAGTGTTTTATTGTTCTATTTTGATATTGCTATGCCCTATTAAGACATCATTGAGCCCTATTGAGCTATCTCTGTCCTCTATTGTGCCATAACTATGCCATATTATTATATCATTATGTCCTAATGTGCCATTATTGTGTCCTATTGTGCCATCACTGTTCCTATGGTGCCATTACTGTGCCTGATTGAGTCATCTCAGTTCCGTATTTTGCTAGGACAGCATCCTATTGGGCCAACACATCCTATTATACAATCAGAATTTCCTTGTATGGTAAAACTTTTTCCCTTGTGCCTTCTCTGTGTCCTATAGTGGAATCACAATTTCTTAATGTTCTTTTGCAGTATCCTATTCTACCATTACTGTATCCAATTGGGTCATCACAGTGGTATTGTACTGTCCCAATTGTGCTGCCATATTATTGTGTTTTAATCTGACCCATTTTGCCATCACTGTGCCATATTGTGCAACTAAAGTGCCCTATCGTGGTATCATTATATCCTAGTAAGCCATCACTATTCTGTAATGTCCCATGAAAACACAAACTTGCTTCTTTGTCAAAAATCTGGTGTTCGAATATGCGTGAATTGATATCCAGGTTTTCTATTGGGTTCCATTGGTCCTCCTGTCTTATGCCAATACCAAACTGTTTTAAGTACTGTATCTCTGTAGTACAGTTTAAAGTCAGGGATTGTGATGCCTCCAGAAATTCTTTTATTGTACAGGATTGTTTTGGCTATCCTGGGTTTTTCGCTTTTCCATATCAAGTTGAGTACCATTCTTTTGAGGTCTGTGAAGAATTTTGCTGGGCATTGCATTGAATCCGTAAATTGCTTTTGGTAAGATTGCCATTTTTACTATGTTAATTCTGCCTACCCAAGAGCATGGGAGATCTTTCCACTTTCTGGTGTCTTCTTCAATTTCTTTCTTCAAAGATTTAAAGTTCTTGTCATCCAAGTCTTCCACTTGCCTGGTTAGAGTTACTCTGAAATATTTTATGCTATTTGTGGCTATTGTGAAGGGTGTTGTTTCTCTGATTTCTTCCCCAGCCCTTTTATCATCTGTGTGCAGGAGAGCTACTGATTTTTTTTGAGTTAATCTTGCATCCTGCTACATTAATGAAAGTATTTATGAGTTGTAGAAGTTCCTTGGTAGAATTTTTGGGATCGCCTATGTAAACTATCATATCATCAGCAAACAGTGAGAGTTTGACTTCTTTTCCAATTTGTATCCCCTTGATCTCCTTTTAGTGTTTTATTGCTCTAGCTAGGACCTCAAGAATTATATTGAATAGATATGGAGAGAGTGAACAACCTTGTCTTGTTCCTGATTTCAGTGGAATCAGCAAAAAATATCAAATGGAGAAAAGAAAGCATATTTAACAAATGGTACTGGCATAACTGGATATCAACATGTAGAAGAATGAAAACAGACCCATATCTATCACTATGCACAAAACTCAAGTCCAACTGGATCAAAGACCTCAACATAAAGCCAGCCACACTGAACCTTATAGAATAAAAAGTGGGAAATACACTTGAATGCATTGGCACAGGAGACCACTTCCTAAATATAACCCCAGCAGTACAGACACTGAGAGAAACAATTAATAAATGGGACCTCCTGAAACTGAAAAGCTTCTGTAAAGCAAAGGAAATGGTCAGCAAGACAAAATGACAGCCTACAGAATGGGAAAAGATCTTCACTAACCCCAAATCAGACAGTGGTCTGATCTCCAAAATACACAAAGAACTCAAGAAATTGGCCACCAAAAGAACACATAATCCAATAAAAAATGAAATACAGACCTAAACAGAGAATTCTCAACAGAGGAATCTAAAATGGCTGAAAGACACTTAAGAAAATGTTCAACATCCTTAGTCATCAGAGAAATACAAATCAAAACAACTCTGAGATTCCATCTTATACCTGTAAGAATGGCCAAGATTAAAAACACTGATGACAACTTATGCTGGAGAGGTTATGGGGAAAAGGGAACACTTCTGCCTTGCTGGTGGGAATGCAAGCTGATACAACCTCTTTGGATGTCAGTGTGGCAATTTCTCAGAAAATTAGGAAACAACCTTCCTCAAGACCCAGTAATACCACTTTTGGGTATATATCCAAAGGATGCTCAATCGTGACACAAGGACATGTGCTCAACTATGTTCATAGCAGCTTTGCTTGTCATAGCCAGAGCTTGGAAACAACCTAAATGTCCCTCGACCAAAGAATAGATAACAAAAATGTGGTACATTTACACAATGGAGTACTACACAGCAGAAAAAAAATGACATCTTGAATTTTGCAGGAAAATGGATGGAGCTATAAAACATTATTTTGAGTGAGGTAGCCCAGATACAGAAAGACAATTATCACATGTACTCACTCATACGTAGTTTTTAAACATAAAGCAAAGAAAAGCAGCCTACAAACCACAATCCCAGAGAACTTAAACAACACTGAGGACACTAAGAGAGACTTACATAGATCTAATCTACATGAGAAGTAGAAAAAGACAAGATCTCCTGAGTAAATTGGGAGCATGGGGACCTTGAATGAGGGCTGAAGGGAGGAGGGGAGAGGCAGGGAGGGGAGCAGAGAAAAATGTAGAGCTCATTAAAAAGCAATAAAAAAAACCCCCACAAACTTGTGCTATTAATGTTATGAAGTGTGCCACCACAGTGTGCTATTGTGATGTCACTGTCTTGTTTGACATAATAAACATATCTATGCAATATTGTGCTACTTCTGTGGCTATTGTGCCATATTACTATGTCCTATGATGCCTTCACAGTTCTCTAACTTGCCATCACAAGGTCCTATTTTGCCAGCATAGTGCCCTATTGTGCCATCACTCTGTGCTTTGAGTCATCTTAGCTCTATCTTGTCCAATTATGTCATCATGCTGTTCTATTTTACTGTTATAACTGCCTATTGTACAACAACAATTTTGTATTCTGCCAAAGGGTTTTGCTTTGTGCCTTTACTGTATCCTATTGTGTCATGACAGTATACTAGTGTGTCATTGCATTAGCCTAATGTGTCATCACTATTCCCTATTGGGTCATCATATTGTTCTTATCACAGTGTTCTATTGTATCATCATTCTGACCTATTTTGGCATCCTTGTGCCATAATTATGCCCCAGTGAGCCATCAACCTAACAATGTGTTCCATTACAATGCTAACTTGTACCATCAGTGTTATCTAGTGTACCATTACAGGGCCCTATTGTGCCACCACTGTGTCATTTTTTACAAGAAGTGCTCTATTTACCTTAACAGACTGTTATTCTGTCATCATAGTTTCCAACTATACCATTACTATGACCTATTGTGCAATCATTGTGTCCTTTTGTGCCATCATTGTACCCTAATGAGTCATTGAAATTCCCTAGTGTGCCATTACTTTGTCCTGTTGTGGCATTGCTATATTGTATTGGACCAACATACTACCTGATGTGCATTTTCTGCTATAATATGAAATCACAGTGTTTTATTGTACCATCACTATGCCCTATTTTGCCATCATTTTGCCTTACTTAGAAATCACAATATCCTTTGGAGTCACCAAGTTCACCATTAGGTCATAATTTTGACTTACTATAATGTCACTGTGACCCTTAAGTCATTACTGTTCCCTCTTGAGTTATTGTACCATCACAGTGTTCTATGATAAGATTACAATGGCCTATTAAGTCATCATTGTTCCCTATAAGTCATCATGCTCTATTAATCCATCACTGTATCCTATTTTGCCATCATAGAGTTCTTTTCTGCTATCAGTTTCTTTCTATGCCTTTGGTGTGGCTAATAATGCTATGATTATGTGCAATTGCAAAATCACTCCAATATTATTCCATCACCATGTCCCATTGAGTCACCATAGTGCCCTATTTTGTCATGCTCTTCTACATTTTTTTTTCATTTGACCTATTGTGACATCATTGTACCCTAGGGAGTCTTGAGCCCTATGGTGATCTCACAGTGGTCCATTGTGCCATCACTGTAACCTATTAAGTCATCACTCTTACCCGACTAAGTCATCATATTTCACAATAGTGCAATAATTTTGGACCATTGTTTATCTTTTGTGTCATATGAGTCTCCACTGTTCTTCCACTGTTCCATCAGTGTCCTCTTGTATAATTACAGTGCTCTATTGTGCAATAATTTTGTCCTATTATAACATTACCATATCCTATTGTGTCATCACTATGGCCTACTGTGCTATCACAGTCTCCAATTGTGTCATCATAGTGCCCTTTTGTGCCATCACCATTTCTAATTTTGCCCTATTGTGCCATGAATGGGTCCTATTTTGCCATCACTATATACTGCATCATCATTGTGCCCTATTGATTCCTCAACTTGTCTTATTATGCCATCACTGTGTCCTATTGTGCTATCACAGTGTCTTCTTTTGCCACCTTTTTGCCTTTTCATAACATCGTCATGCTCTTATGACATTCCAGTGTCTTTTTGTATCGTGTATCATTTGTGCCTTGTTATACCTTCACTATATCCTAATTTGCCATCACTTTCTCCTATTGTGCCACCATTGTGTGTTAGTCATTACAGTGTCCTTTGGTGTCATCAGATTTGTAATTGTGTTTTAATTTTGGTTTTTGTGCCATCACTATGGCCTATTATGTCATAAGTTTGCCCAATTTGGCTATTTTTGTGCCCAATTATGCCATCATAGTGGTTTAGTTTTCCTTCACTGTCTTATTTGGTCACCATAATTTTAGACTCTGCCATTATTATGGCCAACTGTGTTATCACTTGGTAATAGTGCAGCCACTGTGTCCTACTGAGGCATCACAGTGCCCTTTTGTGTCATTGCAGTGTTCTATGGTTTTTACCCAATGGTTCATTGTCATCGCTGTATCTTATTGTGCCATCATTGTCTCCTATTTTGCTATTGCACTGTCCCTTGATGTCACCACATTCACCATTATGCCATAATTTTGGCTTCATTGTACTGTATTAAGACAGCATTGTGCCTACTGTGCCAACACTATGCCCCGAATAGTTACCATAGTCTACTATTATGCTATCACTGTGCTCCAAGTCACCATCAGTGCTATAATATACCATTCAATTTGACAATGGCACTGTCACTTTGCACTACTGTGCTATCCCTGTGGCATCTTTTGCTCACACTGTGCCCTATTTTCCATCTCTGTGCTATCTTAAGTCATCACAGTGTCTCCTATGCATCGTTGTACCCATAATGCTCTTTCACTATGCAGAATTTTGCCATCTCTCTATTGTGCCATCACTCTGTTATACTGAGTCACCATAATGCCCATTGAATCATCCCAGTGTCCTATTGTGGTGTCACTATGGCCCATGTGTCATTGCTGTGACCAATTTTGGAATCATACAGTCCTCTTTTGCCATCACAGTTTCCATCGTTGCTATTACTGTGGCCCATACTGCTATATGTCTACTATAGTGCCATCACCCAGTAATATTATACAACCATTATGCTCTATTAAGTCATCACTGGGCCATAATTATGTTCCATTATGTCACCATTGTGCTCTTTGTGACAAACCTATCTCCTATTGTGCTTTCACTGTGTTTTATTGTGCCATTGTTGTGACCTATTATGTCATCATCGTGACACACCAAGTCAAAGCATATTTTGTCATAACTGTGGCGTATTGTGCCATCACTGTACTCCATTGAGTCATCACAGAGTCCTAATGTCTGTGTCATTACAGCATCTTTTCTGACTTCCCTTCAATCCTATCTGTCATTACTGTGCCCTCTTTGGGCACCATAGAATCCTCTTCTGCCACCACAATTTTCTTCTATGCCTTCACTGTGGCCCATAATACTGCCACTATATGCTTCTGTGCCACAATTCAGTAATATTATGACATATTGTGTTCTACTGAGAATATCATAGTGACCTATTGTGTCATTACAATGTTATATTATTTATTGCAAATGGAATATTGCCATCCCTGTGTCCTATTGTGCCATCACTGTGCTCCAGTAGGTGGTCACAGTCCACTGTTATGCCATGATTGTGTTCTATTGAGTTATCATCAGTGTCCTATTTTGCCATTCCAGTTATTTATGATGCTGTAACTTTGCACTACTGTGCTATTCTTATGGCATCTGTTGCCCACAATGTGCCCTATTGTGTCATTATGTGCCCTCTGAAGTCATCATAGTATCCCTTTGTGCATTCTTGTACTATAATGTGCTTTCACCATGCCCACATTTTTGTCTCTTTCTCCTATTGTGCTACTATTCTGTCATAGTGAGTCATCACAATTTGTTTTTGGTTTCTTGAGACAGGGTTTCTCTGTGGCTTTGGAGTCTGTCCTGGAACTAGCTCTTGTAGACCAGGCTGGCCTTGAACTCACAGAGATCCACCTTCCTCTGTCTCCTGAGTGCTGGGATTAAAGGCGTTCACCACCACTGCCTGGCATCACAATTTTGTCCTCATGTTAGACTATTGAGACATATGTGCCCTACTGGGTCATCACTATGTCCCATCATGCTATCACAGTTCACTGTTGTGTTATAAGCAGTCTATTTTTCATTAATGTGCCCTAACGATTCATCAGTATGCCATATTGAATCATCATTGTACTGTATTGGGTACATTGCCCTTCTGTGGCATCACAGAGTTCTATAGTGTCATCTCAGTGGTGTGTTGTGTTATAATTTGGTCTTTTAGCACTAACATTGTGCTCTCTTTTGTCACCAAAGTCCCTTTTTGTGTCATTGCTAGTCTATTGAACCAACACTATGCCCTATTATGCCAGTACTTTGCCCAATGTGCCATCACTGCAGCCTAGTATGTGTCACTACTGTGCTCTAATGTGCCATCACTGTGACCTATTATGCTATCTCTATGTCTTTTTGAGTCAACACCACTCACTAGTTTTCTGTCACTAAAGCATATTGTGCCATCTCTATTCTCTATTGAGTATTGATAGTAGCCTCTTGTGTTATAGTATCATATATTCTATCTCTGTGGCCTATTGTGTTGCATATATGCCCCAATGTTCAATGTGCTCTATTTTCCTATGACATTTTCCTACAGTGCTATTGCTATGCCCTATCATACCATCACCATGGCTTTTGTGCTATCACTATGACACATTGTCCTATTTTGTGACACTGGGCCATATTGTTCCATATCTGTTGTTCAATATGCCATCAATGAGCTAGCTCCATTGAGTAATAATAATAACCTATTGCAGCCCCTCTTGTATCATTAGTGTGCCCTATTGTATTCTCACAGTGCCATACAATGTCATCACAGTGCCCAACTGTGCCATAGAAATGGTGCCTTGTTTTGCCATCACGTATCTACTGTGATAATACTGTGCCCAATTATGCAATTTCTTTGGCCTATTATCTCCTACTGCATCAGTCAACTGCCCTGCTTTAATGTTGCTGTGCCCTATTGAGCCATCATAGTGTGTTCACAGTGCTACATTGGTTCACAGGTCTGGCCTATTTTGCCATCAGTGTACCATATTGTGCCATCATTGTGTCCTCTTGAGCATACATAGTGTACTATTGTGCCATTACAGTGTCCTTTATACCACCACATGCTCTATTGAGTCACTGCAGTTATGTAATGTGACATTATAGTGTCATATCTTACTATCCCATTATCCTGTTTTGTTATCCCTTTAGCCAATTGTGCTATCGCTATGCCTTGTTATGCCATCACTGTAGCATATTATACCATTACAGTGCCAAATTATGTCATAAAATTGTGGATTTTTGCAATTGCTAGACACTATTGTACCATTGCAAGGCCCTTTTGTGTTATCGTTGTGCTCTACTGTGCTGTTCACATTCTTTATAAAGTTATTATAGTGATCTATTGAATAATCAATGTGCCCTATGGTACCATTATTGTACCTGATGTGACAGTCCTATTGTGGCATCAGTGTGCCCTACTGACTCATCACAGTTACAAGTATGTTTTCACAGGGTAATCTTGAGCCAAGATTATGTTTTATTGTGCCATCTTTGGGTCATCACAGAGCCCTATGGTGCCATCACATTAGGCTAATGTGTCATCATTGTATCTTTTAAAATAATTGTAGTGCTATATCTTGCCACTATAATGTCCTATTGTGCCATTACTATTTCCTATTTTACCATCACGGTATCCTATTACATGTCATATTGTTAAACCACTGTGTCCTATTGTGTCATCAGTGTGTCCTATTTGCTGTCACAGATTCTTATTCTTTCATCAGCTTCATATTCTTTCATTATTGTGGCCTATTATTCTATCACTATTTTCTATTCTTCTGTCATTTGGTAATATTATGTTATCACTGTGTCCTATTGAGACATCACAATGTCCTATTGTGCCATTAAAGTGTTTTTCAGTTTGTTTTCATTAGCCTGTTGCCATCATTGTGTCCTATTATCCCATTACTAAACCCTATTGTGCAATCCCAGTGCCATACTGAGTCATCACAGTTGCCTATTGTGCCACAAAGTATCCTTTTTGCCATAACATTGTGCTTCTGTACCATCATTGTGTTCTATTGTGTCATCGTTTGTGCCCTCTAAAGTAAATGTTATACTCTGCTGTGCAATCACTATGCATTGAATTACCACAGTACACTAATGAGTCATCATATCCCATATTGTGCCATATCTTGTCCTTCCTATTGTGCCTTTACTGTGTCCTCCTGAGACCTCCCAGCTCACTAATGTGAAACCACTGCCATATAGTGACCTCACAGTGCCTTATTGTAAGTCACTGTCTTATTGTGCTGTCATTGTGCCCTATTTAGACTTCCCAGTATCCTATCGTGTGATCCGATTCACTGCTGTGCCATAACTATGGATGATTGTACCATCTCTCTGTCCAATTAAGTCTTCACTTTCTCCTATTGAGTCATGGCATTTGCCTGTTATACAATAATTTTGGCTCATTGCGCCATCATTGTGCCTTAGCAGTCTTTATATGCCCTACTGACTTGCCATAATGTCTTATTGTGCCATCACTGTGGCCTGTTCTGTCATTACCATAGCCCATTGTGCAAACACTGTGCCCTGCTGAGTAATGACACTGGCATACTGTGCTATCACAGTGTCCTGTTATAAACACAGTGACCTGGTTTTCCATCACTGTGCCCTATTAACTCATCGCTCTTATTAAAGTCATCATAGCGTCCTACGGTGTCATAAAGTTCATGTTGGGCCCCATCTTTTTCCAGTTATGTGCTGCTAAGTCATCACTGAGCCCTATTATGTCATGAACTTGACCTAGTGTGTCATCACTGTGCACTATTAAGTCATTTTTGTGCCTATTA